>PVKS010000918.1:6793-154032 GCA_004027875.1 Aplodontia rufa
GGGGGGGGGGGGGGGGAGCTGGAGAGGTGCCTCAGTGGTTTCAGTGCTCGCCTCGCATGCAGGGACGTGAGTTCAAACCCTAGCACCACATACACAATGAAGTGTCAGAGCAACGAAAGCCAAATGACAAAAACTAAATAAAAATTGATTCTCCCTCTCTTTAAAAAAAAAGAATGAGCATGGTGGGGCTGGAGTGGTGGTTCAACGGTTACAGTGCTTGCCTGGCATGTTCACGGGTTCAGACTCCAGCACCACATACACAACAAAGTATCGGAGCAACGAAGGCCACATGAAAAACTAAATAGAATTGATTCTCTCTCACTGTCCCTCTCTCTTAAAAATAATAATGTACTTGGGGCCTGCCAGGAACTGCCTCAGGTCTCAGTGGAAGTTGCAGTGTGTGGTAGTGGGGGTCCTGGGGGCACTGAGCTCTGTGGGAAAAGAGGAAGAGAAGCCTTGAAGAGGGTCAATGTGCCTGAGGTGGGGACTCTGAGAGGGTAATAACAGGACCTCAAAAGACTTCCTATTCCTTTTTTACCCTCCCCAGGCAGGCCAGACAACTTCCAGCCACTGCTTTGTTAAGTGGGTCCCCTCTTGTCAGCACACCCTACATATCTGACAGTTTGTGAGGCCCTCTGTTTAGAATACTGTGGTCACAGCCCTAATGAGGTTTACAGTTGACCTTTCAATTAAATGGACTTAGGTTTACTAGAAAAATTAAAGCTTCCGGCACCAAGCCCTGGACTTGACAGATAATTCTAGTTTTTCCCTTCACTGAACCAATTCTTTTTCCTACCTACCAGCTCTAGTTATGCCCTCTAGGGGCTCCTTTCTTCCTGCAACAGACCTCATAGAAGGACGGTCTCACTATAAGCAGACAAGGACTCGGTACAGAAAGTTAAGGCTGTTTAAGCATGGATTCCATGACACCTGTCACTACAATTAGTTTAGCTACCAACTCCGCTCACTGATCCTCAAGGCTCTGAGGCAACTTCTCATTTGTTCATGTTGACCTTGTGGATCTTGGTACACATGACAAGTCCAAGTAAAACTGTAAGAGATACTTGAACCTCTCCCCAATCCATCCCAGAAAAAATGCAGCCCCAAAAAGCACATCTGTCCACTGGTGTTGTGACAGGGCTTCACCAAGGTGGAAACTATAATTTCTTGTCAATAGTCCAACTTGCTAGGCTTATGGGCCTCCCTGGAAGCAGGCTGAGGCACTGAGACTAGTGTGCTTCCCTGGCTAGCAGAGTTCCTTCCACCTTCTGTCAAATTAGTACAGTGTTGCTGGGAATGGTGGCACACTCTGTAATACCAGCGGCCCAGGAGGCCAAGACAGGAGGATTGCAAGCTCAAAGCTAGCCTCAGCAACTTAGCAAGAACCTGTCTCAAAATTTAAAAAAAGGCTGGGAATGTGGCTTAGTGGTTTACACACCCCTCGGTTCAATCCCCAACACACACACACGTGAAAAAATAGTACAGTGTTGTCAAAAGCAAAGGACATCAAGGATAGCCAATGAGACTTAAGTGGCTTTCAGTGCTAGTGACAACTGTTGGTACAACCATCAGTGCTGGGAACTCACATAGCCTCAGCAACCAAAAGGAGCACAAATGCAGGAACCCTGTTTGAGAACATTTGTCCTTTAATTTTCATTCAAAATCAGTTTCTTTAAATACTTTAGTTACAAGTTCTGAATGGTGAAGACAGAGTAGCAGATGCTGCAGGCACTCACTACCGGCCCCTCCCTCCCCCTCCCCCACCACGCTTCTTGGCTCAAGATATAAAGGGCACTCTGCACTAACCAATGGCCCCGGTGTCAAGTGCCAGCAGTCTCAGACATGGATGCAGTTGGGTACGAAGCCATTAGGCACAATAGCTTTCACGACCAGATACTTGCATTTAACCATGCTCCAAAGGAATTCCAATGATTGTGCCCAAACTCAAATGGCAGTACCTTAGAGATGACATCAGTCACTTCATCCCTACATACTAATACCTGGAAGCAGGTTACTACCACAGTCATCCTCCCCTAGATCTGTGTCCTACAGGGCAAGAGCCACGGCTTGGCTCGTGGGGGGCCACAACACAGGAAGGAAGAGGACAGCCTTCTCAGTCCACCAACTTGAATTTAAAAGCTTGAGTCAATCAGAGCAGGTCAGAGGACACCTGCCCTCCTCCCCAGGCTCCAGTCTTCATTGTGACCAGGCTCTGTCCCACTGCCATGATGCACTAGAATCTGCTCTAAATGAGAACAATGTGCTAGGACGATTCCTAGCATCCTGGAAAGGGTTTGGAAAGGGTTGGTATGACCACAGCTGTGTGTGATTATGCCACACACATGTCCTGGCATGAACCTATGACGGGGAGTGTGAGGGCAGCCTGAGTTCCGCTGTCATCGATGATTACAACATGGCCCTTCAGGGGGTACTCTGCCCTCTCCCCCCACATCCAGATCCCTGGCCTGTGCTTCCTGGAAGAGGTAGAAGAAGCATCTTGAAGTCACTGACATCTGAAAATGACGGAGACATTTAAGAAGCAAAGCAGCACCTCTTCGCCTCTATTAAATACCTCCACACAAATGGCATCAAGTGAGAATGGTGCACAGCTGAGACAGGCTGCTCAGCCTGGGAGGCACAGCATACCCCCAGGAATCTCTGGAGAACAGATTTTTCCAAAGATAAAACAATCACATGGTCCCGGTGTTTCCCTATAGTATACTGGCACTGGGGAGAAGCAAAACTCCTCTGTGCAGAGGCTAAATGGAAGAAAGGCAGGAATATTAATAAGCATTCATTAAGGCTCTCTCTCTCTCTCTCTCTCTCTCTCTTAAGCCTAAGGAAATAAGATATTCAAAGGCCAGAGAAGGATTTAGAGGGAGAGAGCCTGGCAAGAATACCAAAAGACCTGCAACTGCTGGTTATATAGTGCCCTGGCTTCCTTGCTTGAGGCCAACAGCATGTGCCTGACTGTCACAGGCTAACCTGGGACCCATGAGGGGACAGGGAGAAGACTGGTTTTCAGTTCCTGCATGGTCAATTTGTAGGGCGTGGGGCTTCCTCTTAAAGGTCCAAGAGGAGGACTCTGGGATCCTCTACTGCTGCCTTGATTTTGCGGAGGAAAGTCACAGCCTCTCTGCCATCAATCAGCCGATGGTCATAGGTCAGTGCCACAAACATCATAGGCCGCACCTCCACCTGTAGAAGGGAAAGGTCAACAAGTCTGTTTCCAGTAGGTCAGAAAAAGCCCTGTTAAGGAAGGGAGATGTGAAAGTACAGGCTACAGCCTAGTTGCAGAGGCTTTTCCACTGATGC
The DNA here is from genome assembly GCA_004027875.1 of Aplodontia rufa. Lineage (NCBI taxonomy): Eukaryota > Metazoa > Chordata > Mammalia > Rodentia > Aplodontiidae > Aplodontia > Aplodontia rufa. The sequence goes on from PVKS010000918.1 coordinate 10,109, forward strand.
TGCCTCTTCATACTTACCACATTTTCAAAGACCAAGCTTTACTTTTAGTGCAAAGCTCCCCCACTTAGAAACAAAGATTAAACAAGTAAACAGTCTCCTTATAACCACCCCTAAAACAAAACCACAATCTGCCTGTCCTCCAACTCATCTGTTGTCTACAAAAAAGCTTTTCTCCTCAGTTTTGGCTGCTACAATAATAGTTACACTTTTTTTTGTTCTTTCTTTCTTTCTTTTTTTTTTTCTGGTTCTGGGGATCCAACCCAGAGCTTCAAAAGTTTAACCTGGGGTGCACACATTCTCTGATGCTGTGTACAAAGCTGGATACGTGAGCATCTTCTAGGCAGAAGATCCATGGCTTTTGGATTCACAAAGGAGTTAGTGATCCAAAAAGATTCTAGACACAGGATTCTCAAAAGTGTTTTATTACCAATATATCTTCCAAGGGCTAACTCAATCCCCTTTGACATCTAAAGCCTTAGAAAACTTCCAAGCCTTTTCAAACAACTCCAAGTCTCCTGAACTGCTGTGCATTCTTGTCTTCTGTTTCCCAGGGACAAGGACCATGACTCCAACCCTATCCCCTACTCTCTACAACACTTAAGACATTTAAGCATGTCAACTGGTCCCAGAGGGATGAGCCTCCTCAGTCAACAGTTCTCAAATGTTAACAGGGATGAGAATCACCCATTCTTCTGCTTCTGTAGGTCTGGGATGGAATTAAGAATCTGCATTTCTAACAAGTTCTAACAATGATGCTGATCCTCAGACCACAATTGTGAATCAGTGCCTTAGCTATTAATTACAAACGAAGAAATAAAACTTAGGCCTAAAATTATAGTGAATGCTTTATAATGAGCCTTTAGTTAGATTTCCTGCTCATCATCACCTAGCTTATATTAAGCATGACCTTATAAGTGATGGTTCCTACCTTGCCTCCCACAGCCACTGGCCTGTCGAAGATGGCGTGCATGCCTAGGATGGCAGATTGAGGGGGGTTGATAATGGGTGTTCCAAAGAGTGAGCCAAAAACACCTCCATTACTAATGGTGAAAGTACCACCATCCATATCTTCAATCGCAAGTTCATTCTTTCGGGCCTAAAAAAGATTTCACAATTGAAACATAAAAGCAAATATAGGTTCCTTCACCTAAAGAAATTAAGTCCAGGAAGTTCATATCTGAGGTTACTACTACGAGCTTTAGATTCAGCATGACAACTATTTAGCTGAGGTGACTGTGACTAGTCAGTGCTCCACCAGAGAAAAGGCACAATTCCACAGAGTCGACCTCTTCTTCCCCTGGCAGGTCTCCTTTCATGAGACTGCAGTCACGTAAGCATGTGAGGCTCTACCAGATATCTTCCGTGCTTAATCTTATGGGGCACTGCTTTCCTCGGTGGCTATGCATTTCTTAGGGAATAAAGTGAGGCTCCAGCTAACTAGCTCTCTTCTCTCATGTGCCAGCAGCTCACATGCTATTTCTTTTACCTTCTCTCCCAGTTCACTGATAGTTCGTTCAATATCTGCATAATTCATAGTTTCTACATTCCTGATGACAGGAACCACCAGGCCCTGAAAGGAGTGAAAAGACATTTTCAGTTGCAAATTAACAGTACCCTTTACAGTAACCACTCCCCTGATTCAAACCAATGTCTCCCCTACCCAGAATACTTTTATTCTGTGATTAAAAGTCTAATGTGTTTAGATTTGATATTAAAAGAACATGATATGGTAAAAAAAAAAAAAAAGTTACTTTTACTATGTCCACTCCCCACCTTTTGCCCCAACGTACCCGTGGGGTGGCCACTGCAACACTGATGTCAATATAATCCCTGTACACCACCTCTTTGGTTGCATCATCAATCACTATGAAAGAGGGGGGAAAAAGTTACATACAACACCCCAGGCCAAGGCTAATAAGCTAATATTTGTATTAACAGAGTAAAAATCTATAATGTTGAAAACCGCATGAAAATAATTACATTACAAATTCCCATCCCAAGCAATGATAATATTTCCCAAGTTCCCTAACTGAACCTGAGCATAGTAGCATTCATTCTCTGGCATCCTCAGAAGAGCTAAAAACACAGGCTTACACAGGATGGCTACAGTTAACAAAAAAGGCAACTCAACAAAGGAGAAGGGGTGTAGGGATGCTGCTCATTCTGGTTCCACTCTACATGGGGAAGAAGGAGTTTCCCTCTACAAGACTGAGAGGGAAGCAGAGTGGTCTGGCTTTTAAAAATGCAAGCCTGAGATAACACCAGCAGCTAAGCATTTATATTTAGCACTCATGAGAAAACAAAGGCTTGGGAATCCTCTCCACAGAAAGTAAGTCTTACAACAGTAAGTTGTACTGTTAGATAAGGCACCAGGGAAAAGCATGTAAAGTAAAAAAAAAAAAGTCAAGAAAGAGGCTGGAATGGTGGCTCAGTGGTTACAGTGCTTGCTCAGCAACGTGCAAGTAAATCCCAGCACTACATACGCAACGAAGTCTTGGAGCAGCGAAAGCCACATGAAAAACTAAATAAAAAATTGTTTCTCTTTTTCTCTTGCTCTCACTGTTCCTCTCTCTTTAAAAAAGTCAAGAGAACTCTGAAAGATGCCTAGGAGTATGGGCAGGCATAAGAAAGGGGGCTGACGGAAAAGGAGGAGAAAGCTGGTCAGGAAGACATAAGAATGGGAGAAACAAAATGAAAAACACATCTGGACAAAACAATGACAGCCCTCCTGCCTACCTAGAGTGCAGCATTCTTTGGAAGGGACTAGGGCTCCCAATTCTAGATCTTTTGCTGAGGATTGCAAAAGTGTCACTACCTGCTCTCCAATCTTTAGGGAACAGAGAAGTGTTTCAACAGGAAGAAAAGAACTGCTTGTTAGGTCAATACTTCAATGATGTGGGTAAGTAAAAAGGGAAAACAAGTACTAAGTCCATGAAAGTGAGGCCAAGCCCCAGGCTTCCCAGTGAGGTCCATCAATCTAAGATCAGAGGTCAACCTGGAGGCCTACTTCAAGTATGGAAGTCAGGCTCCAAGATAACAGAGCCCATGGTGGTTGGGAGGGGGCAGCTAGAACATGAGCTCCTACTATCCTGACAGGCTGCCCCAGAATTGCCTACTGTGAGAGCAGCTGCCAAGCTGTACATTAGGAAGAAAAACTTCTACCCATCTGGTGGGGAGAAGTAATCATGATGGTGCTTCAGGGAGGTACACTAAGAAATCTCTGGGGAAGACGGTCATAATTTCACAGTTATGAAATAAAAATGTTGGTCTGTGACCCCCAAATGTGAGAGCAAGTCTATGTTCACACACCTACCTCCCAAGAGCTTTGTTAATTCTGGCCACCAGAAACTCACCTGCATTTACAACAGGCTGCTCCTGCAAGGCAAAGGCTGAGGCCTTCACAAAAGCTGACATGAAACCTAGCTTGAGGTTATGTTTCTTCAGGAAAGCATCTTTGTGCCGAGCTCTCATCTCCTGGATGTTACTATAAAAACATATCACAAAAGAAACCACAAATGCAGCCTTGATTTTGACTTTCACACAGTTGGACAAGCTTTTCCCTTACTCTGGACCTATGTTCAAGTTTTGAAATCCTCTACGAGGTCAAAATTTCACAAATCCGGATATAAAGGAATCAAGGCAATGTGTCCTTAGGTAGGCTGAACTTTCACAGGGCGTCTTCATGTTCTAGAAGTCACAGATTTCAGTGATAGAGAATATGAATGAGATAACACAACACAATATATCCTTGTCCTGAATGAAAAAGTATTTCTAACTAAAATAGTGAACTATCTACCTTGGGGGGCAGGGAATATTCTAAAGTATAAACAAAGTCTATAAAACAAGCAATATTCTTTTCATTTGTAAGAATTATTTTCAAAAAAACCACCAAACCAGACTATGGCTTTGTGACATTCCTCTTATCAGATTAGCAGAGAAAAAATAAAAACAAGTCAAGCACAGTGGTATATGCCTATAATCCCAGCAACTTGGGAAACTGAGGCAGGAAGAACACAAGTTCAGAGACAGCCTCAGTAACTCAGCAAGGCCCTAAGCAACTTATCAAGACCATCTCAAAAATAAACAATAAAAAAGGCTGGAGATGTAGTTCAGTGATAAAGTGCCCTTGAGTTCAATCCCTAGTACCACAAAATAAAAACAAAAACAAAAACACCCCAGGAATATGGGCTTCATGTGAGTAAAGCAATCCTAATTGTACACGGAAGCATAAATCCAATGTTCTTTCAGGTTCCTGGGAAGCTCTTCATCTTCTCAGAGTTGGCAGTTCCTTGGATTTGTTCCTTGGAACAAGTACTAACAAGGAGCATTATGTGAGAATCAGGGCTAGGTACCTAGACACAAAGAAAAGACATAGTGCCTGCCCTAGGTTAGTTTAATGAATGTGGTTTCCTTGGTATTTAGAAAAGTGGCCCCGTGTGGACTGAGGCCTGATCCCTTCAATTTTAGTAGTACAGCCTCGCTTTTGAGAAGCCTTTGCAACATGAACAGCCTTTGGTCCATCAGGGCTGGTTTTTTCACACACATGCTACAGAGTTAGTGAGAAAATGGTTTTCCCATCATTTTGTCTCAGAAACCTTTGTATTTATCGGAATAGTTGTTCACAATGGAAATTGAATTTAACTTTATCTCAGGCCCCAATGCTTGGGCCTCTAATGGCCTAATTCAACATTAGCATGAAAGCTAAGATATGATACAACTTTTAACTGCCCCCTTCAGACCTTTAGTTTTTGAAAAAGGAAATTTTTCTAGGCAGGCTGATTGGGTTTAAAATGTTTGTTTTCCTGAGTCTAACCTCATTTAGTGCTAGGATTACCACCATAAAGACATTATTGGATCCCAAGACACAAGGGCTGCAGAAGAGGGTAAGAGTAGTGATAAACATCTCTACTCTCAAACCTGCTGGAATGCCATTGTCTGGTCATTAAGTAGTTTCTATTTCAGAGCTCTGCCCTTGGAGGCAGAGCTGGAACAATAGGGAAAAGGAGGAAGTCTCAGAAAGGCCCCTTATGGGTTAGCTGATAGGCACAAGATCCAAAGGGCACTCAATCTAAACCAGATTACAGGCTGCAGTGAGACTCCAGGTCATTGTTAAGGGACACCTCAATTAGCCACTGAAAGGAGATCCAACTCTGACACTTACTTTCCAATCAAGACCACAGGGACAACCGCATATTTCAAGGCTACAAATATTTACACGCTTTGTCTTAAGAAAGTGGGTAGAATTTCAAAGTCTAACTCAATTTGTGTACAATTTGGCCCTAATGCACTGAGACATAAGCTGCAGCTTTTGTGATTCATTAGGCATGGTCCTTCCTACATGCTATGGACAGCAGAGAAATCTTTGGCTTTAATGACATCCAGTCTCTTTAGGAAGCTTCCCAATAGAATGGAGATTTCCAGTGCAATTAGCCACAGAATCTTGCTCTGTTGACAGTGCCCAAGCTCACATGGTCAAGAAACCATGCCCTTCTATTTTTCAGCAATCATCCAAAGGAAAACAAATTTCCCCAGTGAAAAGTAGATGAGAGGCTGGAACAGTGGCCCAGTAGTTGGAATGCTTGCCTAGCATGCACAAGGACCCAGGTTCAATCCCTAGCACCACATACACAACTGAGTGTCAGAAAAACAAACGCCAGATGAAAAAATAAATTAAAATTGATTCTCTTTCTCCCTCTCTCCCTAAGAAGAAGAAAAAAATAGATGAGCAAACTTAACACTAAGGAGAAAGGGAAGCAAAGAGATACTCTGTAGCCTTGCTAATTTACCACCTAATTTAATATGAATTTCTTTCTTGGCATTCAAAATCAACTTTATCATTCTTTCCCATACATATTCCTTAGGGCAGAAATGATCTTTGACTTATTTCTTGTGTTTTCCTGACTGTATCATGATCCAGACTGTTAATATTGTCTGGAATCATCTTTTTCCACAATGCAGCGTGTCAAAATGCTAGCCATTCTTGAAGGCCTATTAAAACTCTTTTCCCCAGGAGACCTTCCCTGATCCTACCCCTGCTGCCTCTACCTCTGACCTCCAAAACAAATAAGCTTATTACTCCTTTCTCCTCTACTCATACTCATTTTTGTCCTTCTGATACTTCTAGATTTTATGTTCATCCAAACTAAACAGTAAGCTAAAGGGAGCCAAGACTTCTTTTTCATTCATCTTTATAATATACCCTTTGTATAAGGTAGGCACTGAATATGTTTGTTTAATTTAACTGCTTTCTCTTCCCTACAGTGATGACACTTCCATGCATCTTTTTCTTTTCCTTTTTTAGTGGTACTGAGGATTGAACCCAGGAGCCCTCTACCACTGACCTACATGACCTACATCCCTAACCCTTTTTATTTTGAAACAAGGTCTTGCAAGATAGTCTCTTGCTGATGCTGGCCTTGAATTTGCAATCCTCCTATCTCAGCCTTCTTTTTTTTTTTTTTTTCTGTCTCAGCCTTCTAAGTAGCTGGAATTACAGGTGTGCTCCACTACACAGGCCATCCTTTTTTTTTTTTTGACACAGAGTCTCACTAAATTGCCCAGACTGCAATCCTGAGTATTTGGAGTTACAAGTATGTACCACACACCTGGCTGCACAGATCAAAATTGTGAATAAAACAGGTGAGTCAACAATGGTGAATGGGTATGGTGAATTAGTTTCTTTGGTTAACATTCTGAGGTTTCTAATTTAAAACACAACTTGCAGGTTGGAGCAGTGGCTCAGCGGTAGGAGTGGCTGCATTACATGAGCAAGGACCCAGTTATAACCCCAGCAGCACATGCACCACTGGGTGTTGGAGAAATTAAAAAACAGATGAATAAATAAAATTAAGCCTCTCTTTCAAAACATTTTTAACATTTTCATTTCAATATCAAAGCTGGGAAAATCAGAGGACAAGCCTCTGCCTTTTGCTGGTCTGTTTCTAAATTACTTAGGAATATGTACATGGAACAGTTGTGAGTAAGAAGCATGGTACAGTACCCCTGCTCTGGCATGCTGTTGTGGGTTCTCCATCCAAGGAATAGTCCAGGGAATAAGTCCTGTTGCTCATCTCTAGCAACCTGACACTACTCATCAGAATTTGAGACTACTACCAGCCTCATTTATCAGAAATTGCAAGATTGGGTATAAAAGACTAAAAGGCTAAATTTTTTTAAATCACAGAGGAGGTAGATATAATGTTAGGAAAGCCAATTAGAGGATGAAACCAACAAGTCACCTGTGTAAGTCAACAATAAGCAAAAGCAAAAGTACCTTTTCCCCGTCAAGTTAGTTTTGGAAATAGCACTAGGTAGGGACTGGGGCAAGATCAAGACATAGAGAGATAGAGGGGCTAGATATCCCACCTCATATCAATCTCATTGAAAGTAGTTAGCATTGCACACGTATTCTGGGCCTCCTTCAAACGCTGAGCGATGCGCTGACGCATCCTGTTCATTTTCTCCTGAAAGTGAAAGTGAACAAGTATTAACAATCTGGTCTCTCTGGATCAATTCCCCATGTAGGCAGAGAAAAAAACTCAGCTTGCTAGGAGTGGATGACAAGGACTACAGCAGTTAAAATAAGCAGGGAACAGGGGGAAGCTCTAGAGACTGATATTGGTCAAATTATATTATTACATCATGTGCATAAATGAATATGTACAACTATCATGTACCAATTAAAAAAATGTGGAAAGAGGAAAAAAAACATATATACACATATATATAACCAGAGCTCTAGGCTTCCCCTTTCCTGTGATGGCCTTCCTTCTATGAGCAAGAGCAACAAAACAGGCCAAAAGTACTCACTAAGATGTGCCTGATGGTTGACCAAGAATGGAGGTCCAGGAAATGGTGTGATTTAAAAACCAAAATCAATTTATGGAAAGGAAAAAATGTGGTGTAGGTCTAGCCAGCCTACGAATCATCATAAAAGGCAGATTTCTATTGACGGGGGCTTGCAAGACAATAGCTACTTGTAGAGCGGAAACTCATGAGCAAAATACTTTTGAGGCTACAGTATTTTTAGGAAGCATTCTCAGGCAGAAAAACCCATACTATTGACCAAACTTCCTTGAGGTTTTAATGTCTGCCCCTGATAGCTACTGTTACTACATAGTATATCCCTTAGCTACAGTTTAAGAATCCCATTAAGTATAAGAACGGAACTCTCACCACACCACCTGTCTGAAGTACGTGTATCATTATGGGAGGGAAGGGAACATTACTAAGCTACGATTCCCTACTAATATTTCACACACGAGGCTTTTCACTGATAGCAGGATACAGTAGAAAAACCACTGGACAAGTGTGCAGAAGACCTCATGTTCTAGAGTCCTATCATTTGATGGCGATGTGACCACAAACAATTCACTTCCTATACTCTGCTTTTGTCAAGGCCAAGAGAATGAAGCTATTCAAAGGTGGGCATCACCATACCCACACTCAATTAATCTCAACACTGCATCTGGCATTTTTCCTGCAAGTAGTCCTCAGAGGCTTACCCGATGTTCTGAACGCAGACCTTTGCCAGCTCCTGGATCAGCTAGTGGAGGGGCAGCAGTAGGTTTTATTGCAGATACTGAAAATGAAAAAACAGGGTACAGCTGCATCAGAGGAGGAAACAGTTACTAAGCATGTGCTAGCACTGTTAACTGTACTGTCACTTAATCCTCAAGATACGGTGTATTAGTATAATTCCAACTCCATGGATGAATAATCTGCTCAGAAAAGTTAAGTAACTAGGCCAAAATCACAGCAAACAGAAAGTTTGGGATATAAATTCACATCTTCAGATATAAAATGTAGACATCTTTCTACTAAGCAGCCAACCTGGCCTGTTTAGAGCAACAACTGGTCTCATACTGTACCTGATGAGGGAACATGGGATTAGACAAGGTATTCTTCTCCCACAGAAAAACACATGGAAGTTGGAGGCTTACCTGGTTTACTAGAAGGAGGTTGTGAAGGTGAGGGCACTGGTGGCATCTGAGTGGGTATGGGTGCTACAGGAGGAGGAGCAGCTGATGCTGCAGGCTCTGCTTTTGGGGCTGTGGCAGGAGCTTCAGCTGGCTTGGCCTTAGCAGGAGCAGCTGGAAAACAAAAAAAGATGCCATTGGCACTCTCGGGAATGGAAGCAACCAAATCACAAAAACCAAGCAGAATCAATGGGAAAAACCCTACCTCCAATCCATTAACAACAAACGTCTACTGGGTATTTGCTATATGAAAGGCCCTATCAGACACACACAATGACATAAGGCACTATTCTCTATTCCCCAGGGTCCCTAAATGTCCAACATTGGATTACTGCCTCAATCAGATAACTGGCCTTCCTGATTTCACAAATATCTACTGATTATGAAATTTAGCATGTACTTCCAAAGCATCTACTAAACCCAAGGAACTAAAAACTTCCAAGCAAAAGAACCCAATTTAAAATATTAAAACATACACATAACTGTAATATATTTCTAATTATAGTAATATGGATATTCTTCTATTTTAACATCACATTGAAGACTATTTTTAATTAATAAAAAATAAATATTTAAATCAAGGGCTTATTTAAGCTTAAGATTTCTAAATATTTCATCTAGAATGACTCACAAATCAATGAGGTGATCAAGTAACAAATTCACAACTGTAAATTAGATGTTTATTTTAATTTTTACCCATCTAGACATTATATCCAGTTTTATATTTAAATTAGAACTTTCCTTTGATGGTTAAAAAAAAAAAAAAGAATGATCAGAAGATGAGCTTTAACTGGAAGACTCGATTCTTACTTCCCAGCCTGCTACTATACATTTTTTCCCACTTTAAGCTTTTGGTCTTGGCCTGATCAACCTTGATGATCCAATCTATCATCTTTCTGCTTATTTTAACAACTAAAAAGAAATAGACTATAGTGGTTACAGCATTAACAGTCAGAAAAACATTCGATTATTCTAATCTCTAATACTGATAGTGAGGTTCAATAGATTCCTTTCTTTTTCATTTCTTCCCAAGAGAAAGACAACCCTTCTTAGAGATCTTATGAGAATAGATGTGAAAAAAACTACACGGAGCTGGGCATGGAGGTACATGCCTGTAATCACAGATACTCAGGAGGTTGAGGCAGGCAGATTGCAAGATCAAGGCCAGCCTAGGCAACTTAGCAAAACTTTGTCTCAAAACACAAATTGCTTTCAAAAAGACTGGGGAGGCCTGCATGGGTGGCTCAGCGGTAGAGTGCTTAGGGCATGTGTAAGGACTTGGGTTCATTCCCCAGCACCACATACCCAACTAATTGGAGGAAAAGCAAAAAACAGATGAAAAAATAAAATTGACTCTTTTTCATTCTCTTAAAAAAAAAAAAAAAAAAGAACATGGGACATAGTTCAGTGGCCGAGTACTTGCTTAGCATGCATGAGGCCCTAGGTTTCATCTTTACCATCACCAAACAAACAAAAACAAAAAGATGACAACTTCAAATAGTCTATAACAAACACCATGAAATACTTTTTTTCCCTTTAGAACACTGGCTCTCAGGCCTGTGTATCAAAATCACCTGGGAAGCATTAAAAATAAAAATAAAATTAAATAATAATAACCAAACTATGGCTGGGGATGTAGCTCGGTAATAGAGCACTTGGCCAGCATGTGCAAGGGTTCAATCTCCAGCACAGGAATAAATAAAATAAACTAAAAAGAAAGAAAGAAATGACCCAACTATGATAGATAACCAGAATCTGATAAATCAGAATCTCTGGTGCATAGTGACTCATTGTATAATTTTAAGGCTCCCACGTGACTCTGATGCCAGCGTTGGAAAAGGGAAGCACTATCTTTAGGATTTTCTTTACTTTCTATTACACCTTTAAAAAAAGGTCCAGTATAAGAAATATCCATGGAAAGAACAGATTACTATGAGATTTATTCTTTTTCTTAACTAGCCTTTTATTTTAGAACCTGACATTTAAAATTCACTCTACATAAATATTGCTCTTCCTACTCCCTCAACTAAGGGCAACTAGAATGCAAGAGTCTTTGAAATTTCAGGGAATCATTAATAAAGTATGCTCAGCCCCAATCCCAAGAGGGGAACACTGGAGACCTTGACCACCAGGAGAACTTCTTTACCACCAGTTTTCCTGAGTGTGAAAAGAGGAGTGCCTCCTTCAACCTTTCCCCCATCAGGTACCAAAAGAGCTTCAATTACGCCATTTGCTGGTGATGGAACCTGCACAGACGTCTGGAAAAAGAAGAGAGATGGAAAAAGAGTTGACATTTTTACCCAGCATTAGCAAATTAGGAATCTCCAACATGAGTCACAAAAGTTGCAACATGTTTATACAAACGCCTAAAGTCACACTTTCAGAAACAGCAATGACAAGTTGTTGCTCTAGTAAAGATTCACCCTTTCTTGGAAACATTAAAGCAAAATTCAGTTAATGTGCTTCCACGAGATACACGGGCATACAAATGGAAATAGATCATGCACCAAAGGAAAGCGCGCACGCACGCGCGCGTGCGCGCGCGCACACACACACACACACACAAAACACTACCGGATTAAAAGTTAGAAAGTTACATAGTACATATCTACAGAACAATCTAAAATTAAACTCTAATAAATTGCTTTTCTTTTTAATGAGCTACACTTTTACAACTGAGGTTACAGCTAGTTAAAAATTAAACAGTTAAGTCCCTGCTTCTTTCCTTAGATTAAACAATGAAGGGTTGATCATGAAAAATTGTCACTACTATAGGACAAGCCCACCTTGTCAGTTTCAATCTCACAAACCACTTCATCTTCTGCAACTGTGTCTCCAACAGCTGTAAATACAAGCAAAGGCTATTTATTAGGCGGGGGGGGGGGGGGGGGGGGTTCCACTAGCCACAAAACTCCTTTGATCAAAAGTGATACAAGACTTCTTTCCTAGAAAGCCATGGGAAACAGCTATATAATCCTAGTGACTTGGGAGGCTGAGGCATGAGAATTGCAAGTTCAAGGCCATCCTTGGCAACTTAGTGAGGCCCTAAGCAACTTAGTAAGACCCTGTCTCACAATAAAAAAATAAAAAGGGCTGGGGATGTAGCTTAGTGTTAAAGAGCCCCTAGGTTCAAATAATCAGTATTAAAACAAACAAACAAACAAACAAACAAAAAACCCAAATCAAGAGGAAACTAAATCCTACCTTTCTCCCACCTGACATCTCCCTCTGTGACAGATTCTGCAAAAGCTGGAGTGTTAACTGTAATCACATCATCCTCTAGAAAAAAATTAAAAAGGAAAATCACAAATGATCCATTTTTCTTTTTAATGAAACTCAATTGTTTCTCTTTCCATTAAAACTCTACTCATAAGGCAGATACTTACTGCACACGGTTGTAGTTCTGAAGAAGCGAACACTGAAGACACTACTGTTGTTAATGCTGCAAAAGAAACATAAAAGTTAACTCCGTTAGCAGACGAAACACATTTTAGTCTAGTTTAGGTACCATGAGTCACTTTTCCTTTAAATCAGTGATTCTTGACCAGAGTGCCCATCGATGTCATCCAAGGGAGATTTGTCAAAGTACATATGTACAAGCCAAACCCAAAGAGATTCTGACTCAGCAGGTAGAGTCCCAGTGCCTGATGACCCAGGTGCCTTAAACAGTGCCCTGTGCTGCAATAAAATACCAGTTCCCCAAAAAGACAGAGACTTACATTTGGTTCTCTGGAGAAAAAAATAAGCATCTTCATTCATCCTTTCTTTGCAGACCCACCAAAATGACTTAGCTTCCAGATTAGGTTTCTCTTAACTAACCAAATCCAAGTAAGATGCCCTCAGCGGTACATGCTGATGTGCCGGGTATAATGGAATTTCTGTCCTTGGGATTACAGATTTAGATAAGATAAGGCAGCAAGGTAAGACAGTTACTTGCAAGTAAAACAGGCCCTATGCCAAAAAAAAAAACAAAAAACACACACAAGAAACCCACATGATATTTCGTATTTTGTTCTCTTGCTAAGAGGCAGTATATCAGCCCATTGTGAAATCATTACAAAGAACCTCAAAGACAAAGGTATTTTCTCATACGGCATTTACATTAAATAGTGTTAACTAGAGAGACTGATATCACCTTCTATATACAAAATCAGTTCTATATACAAAAACAGTTACCTCTGGGGAAGGAGAGATGTAGATATATAGGGTAACTAAGGTTACCTGTTATAAACAGTTACTTTGTATTACAGTTTGAAAGAATGATTTGGACTGCTGGGAATTTTTACTTTTATATTTCAGAACTGTCTATACTACTACTTCTACAACAAGCACCTTTACAACTGAAAAGTAAAATAGATTTACAGTGTTGCCTTTTAAGATTTTTATAATGCCACAATAACTTATAATGCCTATCTAAAATCAAAGAGGAATATGTAAATTATTTTTAAAATACAGAACACAAAACTGTTGTGTGTAAATTTTGTAATCATGTGAAAATACACGCTCATAGGTAAGAACCAACATGTAACATGTAGGTGCAGAGACTACTCTCCCAGACACCCAAGAACCTGGAGCAACAGCTGCCTTTGAGAAGAGGCACTCAATGGGACTAGAAGACAAGAATAAAAACGTCTTATCAATACCCTTTTTTGGTCTTTTGCCTTTTGAATCCTGAGCCATGTAATTATCTATTAAATAAAAATATAAAGTTTTTTTTAAAGTTGTTTTGGGTTCTTTTTGCTTATTTGTGGTACTGGGGATTAAACCTAGGAGTGATTTACCACTGTGAGCTACATCCCCAGCCCTTTCTGTTTTTTTATTTTGAGACAGGGTCTCACTAAATTGCCTAGACTGGCCTTAATCCTGCAATCCTGCCTCGGCCTCCCAAGTACCTGGGTATGCATCACCATACCCGGCTTCAAAAATGGTTTCAAAATAAAAGACCTTTTAAAAAAAGTGGGGGTTTGGGATGTAATTCAGTGGTACAATGTTTGTTTAGCATGTGTGGGGTCCCGCATTTGATCCCCAGCACTGCAAAAGACAAAAACAAAAAAACAAAAACAAAACAAAGTGGATACCTCATTCATAGGAAGAAAAAAAAAACCAGACATCACATAACACAAAAATGGGTATTACATTAAGGTAACACAAATAGGAGTGATCCAACAAAGTTTAGAGTTTTCCCCTCCTATAAATTACTTTCAAATACTTTTTGTTGCATTTCTTATGTAGAGATTAATGATTGCCCCCATTTTCATTTAAATTGCAGGTGAATAATTATTTTTTTTTTTTAGAGGGAGGCAGGGGTAGTACTAGGGCACAATATCAGAGCCCCAGCCCTTTTTATTAAGATAGAGTTTCACTAAATTACCAAAGCTGGCCTCCTGCCTCAGACTCCTAAATCTCTGGGATTATAGGTGTGCACCACAGCATCTGGCTTCTAAAAAACTTTAAAATTACAAAAGCATTAGATGTTTATTGCAAACCCCTGGCACAGTAGTACACACCTATAATCCCAGCTATTCAGAAGGCTGAGGCATGAGGATTCAAGGGGCTGAGGCATGAGGATTCACGGGGCTGAGGCATGAGGATTCAAGGGGTTGAGGCCTGCCTGGGCAACTTAGCAAGAACCTGTCTCAAAATAAAAAGGGATGGAGATGAGCGCCCCTGGGTTCAATCCCCACTACCACTAAAGAAAAAGAAAAAAAGAAAGAAAAGAAAAGAAAGAAAGGAAGATAGATATTCCCTGCAGGATACTAGGGAACAGTAAAAAGTGTTTATAATGGATTGTACCAAATGGTAGAAAATGGAATGACTTTGAAAACTCCTTTTCTCCATTTATCATAGTGTGAACATGTTAAAATGCTATAATTTAACTAATCCCCTGCTATCATTTTGAGAGAAATCTGGGTATATCAGGAGTAGATTCCTAGAAATGAAATTACTAGATCAACAGGTAAATGCAATTCAAAGACTTAAGATTGCCAAACTGCCCCTCCAAAATAACACAGAAATTAATATTTCCGGGACTGTGTGCAACATTTTCTGAATTGAAGAAGAAGAAGAAAAAAAAAATACCTCATTTTGATACACAGTAAGGAAGCTAATCTGCTGACTTTACTTTGAAGATTCTCCTTACAAAGTAGCTCATGATTGAGAGCATCTTTACTACTGCCCTGACCATACTTGGCATGCAGAGTAGCATTTAAGCAACCTTCACAAGAAGTTAATCTGAACTACATATGGGTGGCCCTTCTCCAAACTCTACAAGATGCAATAATAACATTCCTTCCAATCTAGTCAAAGTCCCCAGAACCAACTAGTGTTTTGTTTTTACTGTTTCTAAAATGAGTAACTATACTGCCAAGAGGATGCTCTCAATATCCACAGTAAATGTGCTCTCCAGGCCTTCAGCTGTGCTTATATCCAACTAGAATATTTACGAGTACTCTTCTGTATCTGTTCCCATAAAAAAGAGATTCTAGGGGCTGGAGCGGTGGCTAAGCGGTTTCGGCGCTTGCCTAGCAAGCATGAGGACCCGGGTTCAAACCCCAGGACCACGTACACAACTAAGTGTTGGAGCAACTAAGGCCATCTGAAAAACTAAATAAAGTTGTTCCTCTCTTTCTCTGTCTCTCTTTAAAAAAAAAGAGAGAGAAAGAGAGAGATTCTAAGTTAACTTTATTATTTAACCACCTGAGGAAGACAAGTACACTCTTGGTTCAACATCTGACATGAACCTGCTGCCCAAGGCACATCATAAATAAAAGACAATTATCAATGTTAGGTCTCAGGACTCAACATAACCACCTCAATTTCTAGGTCTGGAGGCCAGTGAAGAAATCAGATGACCAAATTTAGAACTGAATTCTGAATACCCCATGGCCACATATCTGTACTCCCCAGTGATACTTACACAATCTTCCTGCTGTCAGGGTAACTTGGTCCCTGACATAAGGAGACCCCTGCAAGAAATAAAACAACTCTTAACCAACAACTCTTATCTTATACAGGATATAAGATGGAAAGGGAAAAAAGGTCTGCTCACCCCCTAACCCCAATACAGAGTAGGACCAACCGCAATTAGTGACATTATCTTTTATCACACAAGAGTTCTGCTTCTCAAACTTTTCCGTCAAAATAGCCTTAATGGCAGAGAGCAATAAATAGGTCTGGCATGTTGAGAGTGGGCATGCGCTTACCACGGTGGTGGGGAGGGATATCTGATGACACAGCCCTCAGTTTTATAATCTTATTTACCTTAAAAGTTTGCAAATTTGTATTATTCCTATGTTTTCATAATGAAACATACTTCCCAAGTCTTCAAATACAATTGAAGATTGAAAGAAGTCATGTGATGGCTAATCCAGTGACTTCACATAACCTAACTGCAGACATAGGTGGTGTTTGGTCTGGGTTTGACTGCAGTAGGCTAGAAATCTTACTCACTGAATGCCTGCAGCCACTTTAGGTCCAGGGTCTCCAGCCTGACTGAGAAAATCATTTCCCCATCTTTCAGTTTAATGTCTCCTTGTGTTCTTTCTGAGTCCTTTGCTTTGGCCATTCTCAACTAAGTGGGATCCCCTTTCTGCTCACCAACTGTCCTTATCATAAATAACTGCATCTCCCTAAATGATGTGTAATAAGTACAGATGGCTCCCCTGAATACATTCTTTCTTGTGTCTTGTGGCATCCCCTCTCCCAGATCTATTAACAACTCTTCCTGAACCCTTGGCTCAGAAGACACAAACTGAGACAGCTCCCCCTATGCCTACCTCCTCACAAACATTCCCAGAATCAAGTTAGCCGGTCACTTCTGTGCCCAGCAGCCAATGACTATGCAGTACAAACTCTTAAACACAGCATGTCTTTGAGTAGAAAAAAGAAATGCATACTGACTTTTGGAACTCTGAGTCCAATTTAGAGTTCATCCTACAGCAAGATTCATTTGTACAGTGCTTTTGGGCTATAAAAAGCTTTCTTTCACATAATGACCTCATTTTGATTTTCAAGTCTCCCAGCAGCTCTCTGAAGAAGACCATCTGCCGTTATTCCTATTTCATCTCAAAGTAGGCCTTGTAGAGGTTAACTGACTAACCCAAGGTAAATCCCTAAGCCAAGATGCTTTCTCTTTCTCTCTCTTTTTTTTTTTTTTTCGGTTCTGCCAGTCCATAAAGTAGAGAAAATGTCTGACATCTTTCAGGATTCCCAGTTGAAAAGAAAGAGTATTATTACAGCTGGGGTACAGTTCAGTAGTAGTGTGCTTGCCTATCATGCATGAGGTCCTGGGTTCAATCCTCAGAACTGAAAACAATATATATACTGTTGAGAGTCCACTACAAACTGACACCGTGCTGGATGTTTTATGTTTTCCTGCTCTTAGGATAAAGTTTTCCAAGCACTCTACATTGTCTGTTACCATCCAGTTCTTCCTGTCTTTCCAACCATGTAGGCTTCCTTTCCATTTCTAAAACTGGTCAGTTCCTTCCTGCATGGAAACCTTTGCAAAAGTAATTCCCTTGTCTGGAATATCATTTTCTTAATTCCTATATATTTTTCAAGTCTCAGCTTAAATGTCACTTCTTCTGGAAAGCCTTTACTGACAATTCCCACTCCATTCTCTAACCCCCCAAGCTGGGCTACATCATGCTACGCTCATCACAACCTGTAACTATCTTTCCTAGTAACTACAATATAAATATGTACTTATGTGCAAATAAATGTATATTTATTCTCTCTCTCTCCAGCTAGCCTGTAAGATCTCTGAGGGTAGAGACCATCTGTATCCTATCACCTAGCACAGTGGCTGCACACTGTAGTAAGCACTCACTAAAGGATCTGTTGAACAGGTGCATAAATGAGAACATGGTAGGTTAAGAGTTCAGGAAGGAGTTCAGGAGTTGAGGAAGAAGTCAGGCAGACCTGCTTTGACCAACTGTTGGCAGAGTGACCTTGCCAAGGCACTTAACTCCTCTTTCTTAGAGTATGCATTTTTAAGAGAGATCACACATCTCTTACTCTTTGATGATGATTAACTAAAAGCACAAAAAGTGTTCAGAATACTTGGCACAAGGAAAGCCTACAATAAGAATGATTCATTCATTATAGCAGGCATATAATGAAAATAAACTATGTAAAATCCATTATTAATAAGTCCACCCTAAAACATACAAATCACTACTGGGATAATACATAAACTCCTTCCATAGGAGGCCATAGGAGTCCACTCCTACGCCATCTCCTATTTCATGTCACTGTCTCCCTTAACAAAAATGGCCTAGCAAAATCAACTTTTTTCCAGCTCCAAAATACCACCAACCTCTTTCCCTCCTCAGGGACCTTGTAGATGCTATTCCCCCCATTTCTTTCTCCTCTTCACTACCCTAGCTGTCTCATCCTACAGGTTTCAGGTTTAACATCACCTACTTAAAGAAATCTTTTCTGTCCACTCTCATGTTTCCTTCTCAGCACTTACACATTATGTCCCTCCCACCAGCCGGTAACCTCCAGGAGGGCAAGAACTGTTAATTGCTCTGTCCCTAATGAGTGCCTAGCTGCAATGCCCGACACAGAGTAAAAACTCAATACTAAGAATTGAATGGATGAAGGGCAGCTGTTACGATTAAGGAGCATTTTGCTTTGCTCCTCTCTGAACTGAACTGTCTTTAAACACCATGAGAAACACCCAGATTTCCTCACACGCTGCTCTGCCCAGGAGGAGAGCATTTTAGGTGACGGCAAGGGCAGAACTTACCAGGCAGGGAACGTCTCCCTAGAGGGCAGTTCCCCTGTTGAGAAAGAAGACATTATCCACGTCACCCAAGATGAAAAGCGGGAAGAAATAGCTTTTTAAGTGCACACTCAAGATTCCAGTGCTGATGACAGGTCACTCTCACAACTCCAAAGGTAATATAAATGCAACACGCTGGGTCTGCCAAACTATCTCAAGTTCCCAACGGGACTGATACCCACTGATTTTAACAGGAAAGAGACGGACCCCCGCAGCCGCCTGGGGGGCTGCGCCGCGCCTCCTCCCGAACTGAGTCAGTCTAAGGTCGGATCGGGCGCGGCTCCCAGCCGGGGCAGAGGGTGGGGTTCAGCAGGAAACGGTCGGCGCCGGCTGCTTCGGGAAGGAGAGGAACCGCCGGCCTCCACATGCCCGGCATGACCGCCCTGAGGACATCGGCAGCCCCCGGCAGCCCCCGGCCGCCCAGCCCGCGGCCTCCGCGTCCCGGTGCCCTTGGTGCCCGGCCTGGCCGGCGCGCTGCGCCCCTACCCTTCAGACAGCACTTCCGCCCGCCGGCAGTTTCCCCACCTGCCAGAGCCCCGGGACGGCCAGACCGTACCTTTTGGAAGGCAGCGAGCGAGCGGCTGAACGCCCGAGACAAGCAGCGGGACCGAGAAAGCATCGCGCCAGCGGAGGAGCTGAGGGCGGGCGGACACCGGATATAGGGCCCGGCAACAACCGGAAGTGAAGAGGACCGCCGCACCCGCCAGGCGGGGAGGGGCGTTCGGAGCGAACCACTGGCAGGGGGGGTGAGCTGTGAGCTGCAGCGTTGGTCGCAGTCTGGTGCTTCCGCTTTCCGCATTTCGGAGCCGGGAGCGGGAGGGCGCTCTTGCTAGACCTCCAGAAGGTGTCTTCGACTGTCCGCCCACCTCATCCCCCCAGGGACAGGCCTTCCCCCTCTGACTTTGAGTTTCGCGCCCTTCTTTCCTAGAACCTTGGGGCACCGAGCCATTTCGAAGGGAGGGCATGAGCTTTGAACTCAGGCCTTGGGGGACAGCCTAACTAATCTTGTGTGACTTCCCCTGCCGTTTTATGAGCCTCTCCAACTAGGCGTACGTCTGCATCATCAGATCTTTGCCAGTCTCTACGCCAGCTCCCCAGGCAAACTAATCGTTCCCCATATTTCCTGCTCATTTTTGGAAGTTGATTTATGAACCTACTCCTACAATGTAACCCCCACATGTTCTATCTTGTTCACTGCTGTATCCCCAGCACCTAGGACAGAGATTGACATAGGTGTGCAGTAAATATTTATAGGCCGCATTTCTGCTTGCCGCCTTGAAATGAAAGCACATGGCAACCCCACCCCCTCTATTTGCTCCTTCAAGTCCTGGGGCCTCTGGAGTATTTGCCTTTATAGTTCACCTTCCTAAAAGAAGAGACCGGTTCACAATCTTCTGGTTGAATGCATAATGAATGAACGTATGAATGGATGAATTAATTACCTGCTGCTTATTTGTGTTGGTTTCTTTTATCTTGCCTAGTCCTCATGATCTTCACAGAGCCTTCAATCAATTCTTTCATGATTTTTAATGGTTAATGTTTAAGATTCTTCTCTAAGGTTTAGAAGCTCACACCTGGTTATAATGTGGCAAAGCATTTCTGGTTTTAGTGATCACCCAAGTTAATCCTAGATTTTACAGTCTTAGACACTGTGCACACACATATATGCAAAAATGCCAGTGTGTGATAGTATTCAAAGTCCCTCTCAGATAAAAAAAATATATGTTGATATTGATTCCCTTGATATTCACCTGTGAGATTCCATGGTATCCAAGGTGCAACTCATAAGCAGCCACCCTCTTCTGCCTTGGGAACCTCCCAGAACACAGCATCACCAGTGAGACAGGAGTTCATAAATATAAGTTGTGGTGTGGTTCAAAAGAGAACATTTTTAAAAATATTTTTATTAATATGTATTTAAAGAGGGATAAAAGTCTACATGTATGGTTTATAGAAAAACAATAAAAGAGCCAGGCATGGAGGTGAACACCTGTAATCCCAGCAACTTGGGAGGCTGAGGCAGGAGGATTGCAAGTTCAAAGCCAGCCTCAGGGGCTGGAGCAGTGACTTACTTGGCAGTTACAATGCTTGCCTGGCATGCACAAGGATGTGGGTTCGAACCCCAAGACCACGTACACAAGAAAGCCTCATGAAAAAAACTAAATAAAATTAATTCTCTCTCTCTCTCTCTCTCTCTCTCTCTCTTTCTCACTGTCCCTCTCTCAAGAAAGAAAGAAAAGAAAAAGAAAAAAGCCGGGGCTGGAGCAGTGGCTCTGTCACTTTCTCTCGCTGTCCTTCTCTCTTGAAAAAAAGAAAACAAAAAACCAACCTCAGCAACTTAGTGAAGGCCTAAGAACCTTAGCAAGATCCTTTCTCAAAATAAAAAGGACTAGAGATGTGGCTCAGTGGTTAAGCACCCCTGCATTCAATCCCCAGTACCAAAAATGTAATAATAATAATAAAATATCCATACTTGCTGCCCAGTTTAAGGAACGGAAAAATCCTGGATCATCATCCCCAGTTAACCATTACTATATTGAATTATACATTAACCATTCCCTTATTTTCATTATAGCTTCAATACCCATATGCATACACATGGTTTTGCTTATTTTAATTTTATTTATTGAGTGGTACGGGGGTACTCTACCACTGAGCAACATCTCCAGGGCTTTTATTGTTTTATTTTTTTTAAGAGAGAGAGGGACAGTAAGAGAAAGAGAGAATCAATTTTATTTAGTTTTTCATTTGGCTTTCGTTGCTCCAACACTTCGTTGTGTATGTCGTGCTGGGGTTTGAACCCATGTCCTTATGCATGCCAGGCAAGTGCTGTAACTACTGAGCCACTGCTCCAGCCCCCATTATTGCTATCGAGACAGGGTCTCAATAAATTACTGAGGGTTTTGCTAAGTTGCTGAGGCTGGCATTGAACTTGAGACCTCCTGACTCAGCTTCCTGAGTAGCTGGAATTTACCGGTGTGTGCCACTCTCCTTGGCTGGTTTTTGCCTATTTTTAATTTTTTTGGGGGAATGGACCACATCCCCAGCCCTTTTTATACTTTATTTAGAGACAGCGTCTAAGTTGCTTAGGACCTTGCTAAGTTGCTGAGGCTGGCTTTGAACTTGTGATCCTCCTGTCTCAGCCTCCCAAGTTACTGGGATAATAGGTGTGCACCACCATGCTCAGCCAGTTTTAAAATTTCTATCTTTCTTTCTTCCTTTCTTTCTTAAGAGAGAGGGACAGTGAGACAGAGAGAGAGAAACAATTTTTAATTTTTATTTAATTTTTCACGTACCCTTTGTTGCTCCAAGACTTCATTGGGTACATGATGCTGGGGTTTGAACTCGCATACTTGCGCATCCCAGACAAGCACTGATGAGCCACCACTGAGCCACCGCTCCAGCCCCCACCCTTTTTTTTTTTTTTTTAAGAAAATCAACTTCATTTATTTTTTCATCTGGCCTTTGTTTCTACAACACTTAGTTGTGTACGTGGTGCTGGGGTTTGAACCAGGGTCCTCGTGCATGCCAGGCAAGTACTCCAACAGCTGAGTCACTGCTCCAGCCCCTATTTTTTAAATTTCTTTTTTTTTTTTTTCCAGGGCTGAGGACCGAACTCAGGGCCTTGCGCATGCTAGGCAAGTGCTCTGCCACTGAGCTAAATCCCCAACCCCAATTTTTTTAAATTTCTAAAGAAGAAAAAGATATATTTATTTTAAATTACATAAAGAAAAATTTTGTGGTTTTAGAAAGGATTGTGACTCCATTCAGGGAAAACATCAAGAGTGGTCAGCTCACCTTGAATAATGCACACAGCATTCTTTTTCCTTACTTCAAATCCCCCAGTATTTGTATGCACTGACCTATATACACTCATATGCTTGCTTATACATTTATGAATATTACTGACCAGATGGAAGATGGGCTATATAGCCTGCCCTTAAAATAAGGACTTTGCCCGATAGTCACTCTGTATTACCTCAATTCCATCTGTCTTATATCTCCATTCAGTTGTAATTTAATATAATGGATAGGAGAGTGCATAATGAAAATGTAGACATTTTGGGGTGTTCCCTGGTTTTGAAATGGAATGGATTTACAATGCAACATTCTGTGATTTCTTTCACATAACCTTGTTTCTCTGTGGGTGTGTTTGTTTTGGTACCCAGGATTAAACCCAGTAGAACTTAACCACTGAGCTACATCCCCAGTCCTTTTTTTTTTTACATTTTTTTATTTTGAGATAGGGTCTGGCTAAGTTATTCAAGGTCTCATTAAATGACTGAGGTAGCTTCAAACTTGCAATCCTCCTGCCTCAGTCTCCTAAGCTGTAGGGATTATAGGCATGTACCGCTGAGCCAGGCTCAACATTATATTTCAAAAATTTCTCCATGTTAAAGAGTTGAACTGTAGCTCAGTTTTCTTTTCTCTTTTCTTTCTTTCTTTTTTAAGAAAGTGAGAATGAGAAAAAAAAGAGAGAAGCAATTTTATTTATTTTTTCGTCTGGCCTTTGTTTCTCCAACACTTAATTGTGCGTGTAGTTGCTAGGGTTTGAACCCAGGTCCTCACACATGCCAGGCAAGTGCCAAAACTGTTGAGCCACTGCTCCAGCCCCTGTAGCTCAATTTTCATTGCTGTATTTCATTACATTCACTCCACTTTCCAAGCTGAAGGAGAAGATGGCAAAATTCATGTGATGTTTGATGGTTAGGTGGATTGGGGTAGGGAGTCCCCTGACTGTTAGAGACAGGCATTTTGGGTCTAGCAACCAGCCTCCCCAACAGTGTTCCAACCTCTCCTGCAGGCACAGGCCACACACGCAGCCACTCCTTTCTGCTGAGCTGAGATGTCATGCTTTGGTGTTGGACAGAATTGTCTCCTCAGGGTGCTCTAGGGACAAGGAGAAAGATGATCACTCTGGAGCTTCCTTGGGGGAATCTGAAAGCAGTGGCCAGGAGCTTTGCACTGGAGGCTAAAGCAATGGGAGAAACTGGGCAATCCAGTCTCCTAATGTTCAAAGGGCCCTATGGGTCCTTAGGCAGGGACAGAAAAGATGGCATTTCAGAAAGGTCCTCTCTGAGCTGGCTTTTCAGGGCATCAAAGTTGGGGTGGGGGTAGGAAATGACAGAGGGCAGCCAACCAGCTTGGCCCCTGTTTACATATTCATAAGCCCCTCCTGCTGGTTGGCTGCACTAAGCAGCCCTCACTGTCCCTAGCAGGGCTGGATCTGTCAGATGGTGTCTTGCTGGGTCCCCTCAGCCAGACACAGCACCAAACCTGCCTGGGGAGGAAGCAGAGAAACCAAAATCACTTCCTGACCTTGGCTCTGTCTGCCCAAGACTGGTGAAGACTGGGCCACTCCACTCCTAGGGGCTCGGACCTCCCTGAGAACCTCCTCTCTGTAAGTTACACCATCCAGAGTCTTTTTATTATTATTATTATTATTATTATTATTATTATTATTATTATGCCTTGCCAGAGTTTTTATTATTGTAGAATGTTTATTGTGAAAAAATTTTCAATATTAACATATTGTTAGTATATTGTGCCATTTTTGCTTCATCTTTTTGTGTTGGCTGATGTACTTTCAAGTAAATTCGAGACCTGGAGATATTTCACTCACTAGTACGTTACTCCATAATACCCAAGATAGGCTCTGGAGGTCTCTTGACAGCTCTTTCATTAGGTTTTCTTACCAGTCCTGGGTAAGGGCAGGTATCACCCCCATTTTAGAAAAGTGGAATGCGGTACAAAGTGTGACTCCAGGGCTTTTGGCTGGGAGTAGGACCCAGACCCCCTCTGACATCCAGCAGTATTTGCCTAGGTATTGCAGCTGCTCTTGGCTCTTGGCATGTCACTGCACCTCTCTGGGCTTTTGTTTCCTCACTCATAAATTAACGACACACCATAAAGAACCAAGCATACCTGACATTGGTTTCGGATGTTTTCATAAAAATGAGAAAATAGTTTTTCTCAAAGCTAAATTTATTTGTATGTTATGTTTTGACTCCTTTTACAAAAACAAAAAACAAAACGAGTGGTTAAGATTCTTTTCTTTTTTTTTTTTTCTTAAGAGAATTAATTTTATTTATTTTTTCATCCGGCCTTTGTTTATCCAACACTTAGTTGCTTATGCGGGGCTGGGCTTTGAACCCAGGTCCTTGCACATGTCAGGCAAGCGCTGCAACCGCTGAGCTACATCTCCAGTCTAATTATTTTGTTTTATAAAATATAAATGATATTATAATCTTATATATATATATATATTTTTTTTTTTTTTGGTGCTCTTCCCTACAAAATAAAATGGCAGCAACTCTACAAGTATTCCAAAATCTTTTCCTTTTCATTTTATTAATGGTGGAAGCCTGGAAAGCACCCACTGTCCCATAGACTCTAAGCCCCTGACAGCACTAGAATTCTATGGCGTTGGAGCCTCACCACCCTAGGAGGAGAGGATACTACATTTGGAGGAGTGCCTGTCATCAGTGCTGGAGAGAGTGAAGGACCCTTGGCATGTGTGACTGCATGGGATCCTGACACGTTTTACGGACAGAGACACAGAGCAAGAAGAGATGCAATTAACTTGGGTCACTTAAGGCCTAGCAATTCTGATATAGGTCCAATAACTGGTAGATCATTCTACAGTTCATAAATGACAATGCCACAGATCACCAGGGCTCTGATTTAGCTGTGTCTGCATCTGTCTGTGGACAGGATTGTGTGACCTGAGACTGTCGGTCTGACTCCATGTCCCCATTTCTACCAATAGCCAGGGGAGCAGAGAGAGTTGCTTGGGGCTGGATCAGAGAAGGATGAGGTGGCCTTTGGCGACACAGTAGGGACAATGCACTTTAGAAAATGAAATAGAGATGAGGTTGTGTATGAAAACACCTTAGTAGAGCATTAAAATGCTGTAGGACTTGGAGACTTGCTACTCTGAACAAGTGGCCTCATATAAGCAGCTAAAGTTATCTGGATCTAGTATTTCGATGGGAGACCTTTTTAGGAAAACTGTGGATGAGGCAAAAATACATTCATTTAGAAATGTGACTGGGTGATCATTTATGAATTGCCAGTGGAGGCCCCTTAGATCCTGGGATATCTTATCAGATGAGGCATTTCCCTCCATATTGCGGGAGGCATCTACTAAGGCACAAGACTGGTCCAATTTGGAATGTAACTGAATCTTGGAAATGAATGAGCAAAATAATTGCAAAGAAAACAAAATGTTTTCCCAACAAAATCCTGAAAAGAACTTTATCAAGGAAATAACAACACACCTCCTAGTTTAAATTTGGATTGAGCTTCCGGGGCAGTGATGAGAACTAGTTAGGTGCCTTCATCTAAGGATCCCCTAGAGTCACCTTGCTTTATTGGTGGGCTCCTAGTGCCCTGGCTGGAGTGTGCTGGTGTGCACGTGCACCACAGAAGAGGAGACACAGCCAGAGAGCTGCCATGACCCGCGGGCAGCCCTTCCATTTTGTCCCACTAGAACAGAGCTTTGGGAGATCTCCAGGGATATCCCGTAGAAGGGCACAGACCGGCACAGAGAAGGAATGCCATGTTCCGAGGTGATTGGAGCAGTTGACAAAGCTGCAGACTCTGGCAGTCCCTGTTCAGTGCCCGCCCCTGAGTTCCAACACTCAGCTGGACCGAGACAACGCACGGCTTCTCTCTCCTCTCTCATTTACTTGAATTTCAACCTCACCCTCGTATGGCACTCGATAAAACCCTTACTTTGCCATTATCTCACAAGCTCTGTGTTCTGTATTTGGGTTTGTAGCTAAATTTGTTCTTCCAGTGGGTTTTTTTTTATGTGGTACCCAGGAATACTAGATCTGGGAAGGAGTCAGCGAGAGAAAATATAGGTTGTTGTTTTATTTAAAGCAGTTTTATGCTCACAATAAAATACAATAGAAAGTACTGAGATTACTCATCCATCTCTTGCCCCCAACATGCGTAGCTTCCCCCATAAATGAGAAATTTTTAACAAATATAAAAATTATTGTTTTTTATTATAAAAGTAAAAACATATACATTGAAAATATGGAAGTAGGGGCTGGAGCGGTGGCTCGACGGTTATGGCGCTTGCCTGGCATGAGTGAGGATGTGAGTTCAAACCTCAGTACCACATACCCAATGAAGTCTCAGAGCAACAAAAGCCGCATGAAAAACTAAATAAAAATTGTTTCTCTCTCTCTCTCTCTCTCACTGTCCCAATCTCTTAAAAAAAAATATGGAAGTAAAATAGACATAGAGAAAAGATCACCCATGTCTCCATCATTCATAATAATGATGGCTAACATTTTAATACATTTATTTCTTACCCTTTTCTTTTTCTATATATATATATCTAAATTTCTCATAACACCCCATTATTATAAATGATATTTTAAAACTGCTTAATATAATTTTAAATGGTTTTATAGGATAGAATCATGGCATTGGCATCACACTTTATAATATAACCAGCTCCTACTCTTATAATTAATATAGGAATAATGATCTTTAACATAAATTCACCGGTATAACTATAAGACTCTTGGCTTACCTTCATACATATTGAATCATTGGATCAAATTGTATAAACATTTTAAAATTTCTTCATATATAATGCATAGTTTCACAAAATATGTGAAAATGAGCAAGATCACTGAGAATCAAAAAATACAAATAATGAGATATTTTCACACATTATATTAGCAAAAATTAAAAAGACAGTGTTGATAAAGATAAAAGGATATATTACAAATATATTAATAGGGTAGCAAATTAGCTATTTAAAAGTATATATAGGGCTGTGAGTATAGTTCAGTAGTAGAGCAGTTGCCTAGATGCACAAGGCTCTGGGTTCCATCCCCAGCAGCACGAAGGAAAATGAAAATTAAAGTTTACACACACACACCCCACACACATATATGTAACACATACACACATTCTTGTAAAAATTCAATTACTATGGAAATAGAGTGAAAATTGAAAAATTTCCTTCCATTCCTCATTTCTACCCTTAGTCAGTTGATACATTTCTGGGGGATAGTTAGGGAAGAAGTATAAAAGTTTAACATATGCTCTGACCCAGTTCTACCTTGAGAAATGTCTCCTAAAGAAGCAAATAGGATAAGTCCCTAAAGGTATGTGTGGGAGTGTTAATATTATGCATAGTAACAAGAGCTCACAGGAACAATTGTTACGTACCAGGAACTATTTCAAAAACATAACATATATTAACTCGTAGGATTCTTAAAACAACCCTCAATAACAACAGATATGGGGGCTGGAGCAGTGGCTCAGCAGTTAAGATGCTTGCCTGGCATGCGCAAGAATGTGCTTTCGAACCCCAGCACCACATACACAGCTAAGTGTCAGAGAAACAAAAGACGGATGAAAAGCTAAATTAAGTTAATTCTCTCTCTCTCTCCCTCGCTCTATCTTAAAAGAAAATAACAACAGATACAATGGCTATTCCCATTTTACTGCTGAGAAAACTGAACTACAAACAAGCCATGAAGCCATTTAAGTGGTCTGGGGCTTCATGTTCTCAATTCCATAGTAAATTGTTTATACTACTGTTAACAGTGAAAATATAGGAAGGAACTTATCCAAAGAGAACTCATTAATAAATTACAATATGTCTGTACAGTGGACTACTGTCAGCTTTCACAATACTGCTGTAGATTTATATTCATTGACCTGAGAGACAAAAGGAGAGCATAGAATTATATATCTTTAATACTACTTCTATATACAATTATAAGAAATTATGTAAATTTCATAAAGACAAAAAAGTTCAGACAATATGATGCACACTAAAATGTTAACTGTAGTTTTCTCTGGGAGGTGGTGTTATAGGTGTCTTTCTTTTTTCATGTTGATACATTTGTATATTTTGGAAGTAAAATTACCCTGCATTGTTTTCAGACTCTAAGAAAAAGCAATAAAGTTATTTTTAAAGAGCTGTGACCATTGCTGCTTCTATCAGTGCACATGAGATTGCTGCTAGTTAATTTTCAAACAGAAAGCTTCTCTGCTTGGTGCAGGTTCACCCCAGTGAAGGATCTGAGCAGCTTGCTGGCCTAAGCACAGAGGTTTCCTATTTCTCTACAGCCCAGATGCAGTTTCCATGATTGTTCTGCAGAGATGACTGTAAACACCTCTGAACACCTGACCACAGTGGAGTCTGGCTGGATTTCCAGTTTCTGGCCTTGAGATATTTCTATTGGTTTTTGCTTCATTAAACACACTGGCCCTGTCGCTTACTTGTTCTGCCTTCTGGAGCACAGACTACATGGAATATTAGAAACAATAACATAAATAACCTTTTCTAAATACCTATAACCTTGTTCAGTTCCAGGAAAAGAATATTGGTACATTTATTAAGATGTGTTAAAATTGGCCAGGTGTGCTGGTACACACCTGTAATCCCAGTGGCTCCGGAGGCTGAGGCAGGAGGACTGCAAGTTCAAAGCCAGCCTCAACAGCTTATCAAGGCCCTAAGCAACTTAACAAGACCCTGTCTCAAAATAAAATACAAAAAGGGCTGGAGATACGGTTCAGTGGTGAAGAATCCCTGGGTTCAATCCCTGGTACCAAAAAAAAAAAAAAAAAATAGGTGGGCTAAAATTGTAAATTAGTTTAGGGATAATTGATATCTTTCTGATGGTGAGCATTTCTGTTCATGGGAGATAGTATGTTTAACCCGAAGGAAATTTGGGAAAGCTGGTGGTTCTGTGCTCTCTCATCTACACACCTACCCACCTGTCTGCCTACACTGATTTTGTTCCATGCACAGGCTGTGTGCAAGGTGCTTGATGGATCTAATATAGAGTTAACCTTTGGTGTCTGTAGGGTTCCAGGAACCCCAAAGACACCAGAATCCTCAGATACTCAAGTCCCTGGTATCATATGACATTATTTGCATAGAATTTATGCATACCCTACTATAAACTTTAATTTTACTCTCGATGGCTTATAATTCCTGATACAATGTAAATGTTATATAAATAGTTGTTACACTGTATCATTTAGAGAAGAATGACAAGGGAAAGTCTGAACATGTTCAGTACACATGCAGTTTTCTCTTAATATTCTCAACCCCATTGGGTGAATCTCTGGATACAGAAACTGTGGATATGGTAGGCCTACTGTACCCCAATCGAGACAGAAACCAGCATAAAGAAAGTGTTTATAGAACAATTTGTTCAGCAGAGTTAACGGACATCTATATCATGGTTATTGGCAGTCAAGCACTATTAGGAGACCAGATAAAGAGGAAATTCACAGTCTAAAGGAGAAGATCTGTTGACAGCTTCAGAGAGAAGGTTGGATTTTGAATGAGAAGTAGAAGGCTGTCCAAGCTGAGGGAATGGTAAGTTCAAGACATGGAGGCTTGAGGAGTGTGTCCTCTCCAGGAACACAAAGTCAGGATGGCTCACCCTCTGCAGGTGCTGAGGGCAGTGTTGCCAGAGTTAGCAAGACCACGTTTATAAGGAACAGAGACACGCGAATTTCACGGTTGCTTTGACGCCAGTGAAGACATTGATTCCATGGGGGCCATAAGCAGGACCACATTTTAGAAAATCAATGCCACTGTCAATGTCACTGAGAAAACTGAAATAACCAACAGGGAACTTCCACCAACTCCCACGGCCATATTTACCCACCTGCTGCCCGAACACAATACCACCCGCTCTCCTGCCACATGGATGAACCTCTCCCTTCAGGCAGGCACTAGACCTCATCCCCTCCTTCCTGCCCAAGGACAGAGGTCCAGGAATTTTCTCACTTTTGCCCACATTAATGCATTTTACCTTCTTACATCATCATTCCATCAGTCTTCAAGAATGCTATTGTTGTTTGTCATTCATATATATATATATATATATATATATATATATAATTCATATATATAATTTAAGAGAGAGAGGGATAGTGAGAGAGAAAGAGAGAATCAAAATCAACTTTATTTAATTTTTCATGTGGCTTTTGTGCCATAACCGCTCCAGGCCCTCATTTGTCCTGTATTGAAAATCCATCTCTTGGGGCTAGAGTGGTGGCTCAGTGGTTATGGTGCTTGCCTGGCATGTGTGAGGACCCAGGTTTGAACCCCAGAACCACATATACAATGAAGTGTCAGAGCAATGAAAATCAGATGAAAAGCTAAATAAAATTGATTCTCTCTCTCTCACTGGCTCTCTCCCTTTAAAAAAAAAAAGAAAAAGAAAATCCATCTCTCGACTCTTCTTCCTCTTCCAGTCACTGCCCCGTTTCTCCCCTCTATACAAATCTCCTTGAAAGAGTTGTCATATTCAATGTCACCAATTCCCCCTTCCCGTCCTCTCCTTGAAATCCACTCCAATCAGACATTTTTCCCTCCATCCAGCAAAATTGCTGGTTGTTGATTCTTCCTCCTGCCCCCAGCCCCTTCTTGTCACCTGACTTTCCCCTCTTCTATCTTTACCCCCTTGAATGCATCCAGTTACACACTGACAAACCTCAACCTTATATTTCTAGACCGAATCTCTCCCACAGAGCTCCAGGCTTATTTAACTAACTGCTTTCTTGACCTTGTCATTTAGCTATCTATTGTCTCAAATTTAACATGCCCCAACAGGGCTGGAGCAGTGGTTCAGTGGTTGGAGCACATGCCTGACATGCATGGACCTGGGTTCGAACCCCAGCACCACAAACACAACTAAGCATCGGAAAAACAAAAAAAACAGATGAAAAAATAAATAAAACTGATTCTCTTTCTCTTTCTCAAAAATAAAATACAACAAACAGAGGCCCCACGATTCCTCCAAACAAAGTCTGCTCCTTCTGCAGTTGTCCCCATCTCAGTTCATTGCAATTCCATCCTTCCAGTTGCTTGGAGTCGTCACTGATGCTTCAGTGCTTCATTTTCTTGCATTACACATCCACACTGTTAGTAAAAAATCCCATTGGTCCAGCTTCAATATATATATATCTGGGATCTGCCATGACTTCACACTTCCATTGCTACAGTGGCCCAAGTCATCATCATCTCTCACCTAGCATTAGGGACTTCTTAGGAAGTTTCAACCTTTCATCCCTTGACCCACCATCTCCAAATCTATTCCCTGCTCAGTAAAAAATGGCACTATTAAAACTAAGTTAGATGCTAGGTCTATGTATGAACACACTAAAATGAATCACATATATATATATAAATATATGTATATGATATAAATATAAATATATATTTATAAGTACCATTAAAATAACAGTAACAATAATAGAAGAGAGATCAGTAGATTGAGCAAGTGGATGGGGAAAGGAAGAGGAGAGGGAAAGAAGGTACTCGGGGATGAGACTGATCAAATTGTGTTACGTGCATGTATGGATACGGCACAATGAATCCCACTATTATGTATAACTATAATGTACCATTTTTTTAAGTAAGTCATACTGGGCAAAGTGGTGCACACCTGTAATCCCAGCAGCTCAGGAGGCTGAGGCAGGAGGATTGAAAGTTCAAAGCCAACTCAGCAACTTAGCTAAGCCCTGAATAACTTAATGAGACCCTGTTTCAAAATAAAAAACAAAAAGGACTGGGGAAGTGGTTCAGTGGTTAAACACTGCTGAGTTCAATCCCCAGTACTAAAAAAAAAAAAAAGGTGGGGGAGGGGGTGCTGGGGATCTGGCTCAATGACTAAGTACCTCTGGGGGTTCAATCCCTGATACCAAATGAATAAAGTTAGAGTATATCACTTACAGTCCTCCAATGTACCCTTATTTATCTCAAAATAAAGGCCAGCTTTTATTTATTTTTTTTTAAAGAGAGAAACAGCTTTATTTAGTTTTTCACATGGCCTTCGTTGCTCCAACACTTAGTTGTGTATGTGGTGCTGGGGTTCGAACCTGGGTCCTCGTGCTTGCCAGGCAAGCGCCGAAACCGCTGAGCTACCGCTCCAGCCCCCAGCTTTTATTTTAAAGAGAGATAAAGAATCAATTTTACTTATTTTTCCATCTGACCTTTGTTTCTCTACACTTTGTTGGTACATAGTGCTGGGGTTTGAGCCCAAGTCCTCGTGCATGCCAGGCAAGCGCTGTTACCACTGAGCCACCGCTCCAGCCTCAAAGCCAGCTTTTTACAACAGCCAACAAGACCCCACACAATGATCCTCCGCTGCTTGTTTGGTGTGTTACTACCTCTGTTACCTCGGCATGAATGTTAGCACCGCATAGGCAAAGGAGTTTGTCTGCTGTCATGCGCTCAATCCATGTTTGTATGAATGAATATTGTGGAAGAAAGGTCAGAGAGAGAAGAGACTACAGGAGTAGGGAGCAGTCATGAGGTAGTGGAATTGTTTTGGTGAAAAATTATGAGACCGTGAATCAAACGGTGCTGATGGGAAAGGTATGGTGGAATGCAGTTCAGAGCCGTTTTTACAATAAATGGATCAGTCATATGTTCAAATCAATGCTGACAATGAGGAGTTGGGCAGCTGTCCAAGAGACTCCTTGGCTTCTGGCTTCAAGAACAAGAGAACGACAGGAAACAGGAAGCAGAATGAAGGGCAGCGATAGAGTTTGGGTTTGAAAATGTTGAAATGAACAGGAAATATTCAATAAGCAGTCGGAATACCTCTCTTCTTTATAGAAGCTACTTAAATTATGTAGTCTGTATCATTGTAGTTCCATCCCTCTCGGTTAATATACTAATTCTGCTAGTTTAATAACCATAATCATTATTAGTTAGAAAGCAAGTCACGTACACTTAATGATCCAGTCAAGTTCATCATATGATAAAATGTTTTAAAAATAATTTTCATATTGTACAAATAATAATATTCATTGTCAAATTATCATAGGAGGTCAAGAAATATCTCTCTCTCCAACAGGTAGTAAACCATCTAAACTATTGGTATAAATGTAACAGTAACAAATTCTTTAATTTACATTAGTTTGGCAAGTCAGAGAGAGACTGTGTATTTTTCTTCTTTTTTTTGTTATTCTGTTTTGCTTTGGTACGGGGATTGAACCCAGGCGTGCTGAGCCACATCCACAGCCTATTTTTTCATTTTTTATTTTGAGATAGGATTTCGCTAAGTTGCTTAGGGCCTTGCTAAATTGCCGAGGCTGGCTTTGAACTTGCGACCCTCTTGCCTCAGCCTCCAGAGTCGCTGGGATTACAGGCATGCACCACCACACCCAGCCATCCTAGCTTTCTTTCCATGACATTTTCCCCCTGATGGCACTGCAGCTGCCATGGTCTCCTGCCCTCCGTCCTTAGGTAGAACACCAGGACCTTGTGTTGCTGCCTCTACCCATCACCTGGTAGCCCCAGGGGAGGCTCGAGGCCAAGCGTGCAGGTGCAGGCAGCGGGCTTCCACCCGACTGATTCCAAGAGAGCTTCAGGATCAAAGTGGGCAGAGGAAAGCCAGCTTTCTTCAGCCAGCATTGAGTGAAAGAAGCCAAGGAGAGTGGAGATTTGTAGAGGGTAAAAAATTCATTGACTCCTCCAGGAAAGGAGAAATGTTTTAATGGACAGAGAAATCAGGCTCTCACACAGGCCCGTCCTTTCATCTTCAGAGTCAGCAGAAAAACTCCAGCAGTGATGAATTCTTGTCTGTCACAAGCCTCCTGGGGTGAACTCAGTGTACTTTGATATTTTGTGGGAATAAAATATCTTCAGGCAGCTTTTCCTCAAATAGCTGTCTCCTCCTCATCTCTTCTCTCCAATTAGCAACCTTTCATTGTGCTTTTTCTTTCTTTCTTTTTTCTTTATTCAGTGCCAGGGATCAAACCCAGGGGTATTAACTACTGAGCCACATCCCCAGCCCTTTTTATTTATTTATTTTTTATTTTGAGGCAGGGCCTTGCTAAGCTGCTGAGACTGGCTTTGAACTTTTGATCCTCTTTCCTCAGCCTCCTGAGTCACTGGGATTACAGTGAGCCAACACACCTGGCTCATTGCGCTTTTTCTTTTCTTTTCTAAAAGAGAGAAACAATTTTATTTTTTTCTTCCATCTGGTTTTTGTTGCTGTGACAGTTGTGTATGTGGTGCTGGGGTTTGATCCCAGGTCATCACGCATGCCAGGCAAGCATGATACCACTGAACCACCACTCCAGCCCTCATTGTGCTTTTTCTTAGTGGCTAGTGTTATGTCCTGAAAATGTCCTTCTGCTTCTCCTACTAGATTGCCAGTTCCCTGAGAGAAGACTCTGCTGTCTTGATCACTTTTGTCCCTCCAACTTCCAAGAAAAAGGCTACACATGGAAGGTGCTCAATAGTTGTTAAAGAAATAGCTGCATGATAAATGCATGATCTGCTGTTTCCAGGAGGCAGGGTAGTGCAATGATCAAACAGCAATGGTTCTCAGCTTTGGGCTGCTTATAGTAGATGCAGGTGCCTGCCCCAACAATGAGGCTACAAGTTAGCAGGTCTGACTGAATTTCCTATTTTTAACAAGTGCCCAGATGATTCTGTTGCCCTTCGTCACTCTGATCTGACAAATCTTGGTTTGACTCCAATCTGCCATTTACTAGTCGTATGACCTCCTTAACTTCTCTGGACTCTGGTTCCTCATTTGTAGATAACAGGGAAGTTAGCTCATGGGTGTAAAGTTTTTGGCATAATGCCAGATGATCAATTGCCTGCCATTATTATTTATTGTTAGGCCCAGGCAGGAGATGTTTCTTCCTGGGGGCCCACTTTTAAAAATTCGGTCCTGACCAGCATTGCCTGGAAGCTGGTTAGAATGCAGGATTTCTGCTCCACTCCAGATCTACTGAGCCACAATCTGTGTTTTACCAAGATCCCGTGGCAATTTCTTTGTGTATTCAAGTTTGAAAAGCACTGCACCAAGTCACATGCACTGCTTGCTTTCTGCCTTTAATTCCAGGAGTCTTCCCTGGAGGTTTGTAAGCCCTGGCATCCCGGAGTCTCAGTCCTCTGCAGCAGACCTTTTTCACCCTTCTGAGTGCTGAAGAGGGACTTCGGCTCATTCTGGGTGCGTGCCCAACTGAAGAGGGTAGAAGAGGTCCCAGAAGCCCCTCGACTCCTTCACAGAGCTCTCAGCCAGTATCTGGGAACCAAGTGATGGATCCAAACTCCATCTTGCTTTCTCCTCAGTCTGGGACCTGCTCCCACCTGGAAGAATCCAGTGCAGAAGGTGAGAGAAGCTCATCCTCTCAAAAGCAGAGGGGAGACTCCCCCTTTCCCTGGGGCCAGGCCCCCAGCTCTAGCCTCGCTGATGCCAACTGGTTTGGGGATGAGCACATTCAGGCAAAGAGGGCAAGAGTGGAAACCATTGTACAAGGCATGTGTTTCTCCCCCAACCCTGTGGTGCCAGGCAATGCCCGAGCCAGGAAAAGCCCATGCTGCCCAGAGAAGGCAAGGGAGAGGAAGAGGAAGCAGAGCCTCCCCATGCAGCAAGGCCCTCGGA
This sequence comes from Aplodontia rufa, assembly GCA_004027875.1. NCBI lineage: Eukaryota > Metazoa > Chordata > Mammalia > Rodentia > Aplodontiidae > Aplodontia > Aplodontia rufa. Next base: position 46,288 of record PVKS010000918.1, read on the forward strand.
AGCCAGGCCCTCCCTGGGGCATCAGAAAGGGGGGTCCCCGGGTGAGAGAACAACTTCTCCTGCTCCAGCAACAGCTGAGACATCTACAAGCACACATCCTGCAGGCTGCAGAGCCCAGGGCTGCAGCTCAGGGCGCCAGAGGCTCTGAGCAGGGGAGAGGCCCCCAGCGTGCAAAGCAGAGGAATGGCTGTGAGTCTAGCCCCTGGGCTACGGACAGTGGCCACCACCGGGGTTCTAGCAAGGATCTCTGTGGGGCAGAAAAGCACAGAGTATCGGAGGCCGAACACCAATCTGAGGAGCTCAGGTTCCTTCCTTCTGGAATGCGAGCTTTGTCGGAGATTCTGAGGAGAGAACTGACCAGGGCAGTGTCCCAGGCTGTGGACTCAGTTTTACAAAAGGTGCTTTCGGATCCTCCAGGCCACTTGACCCAGCAGGGCAGAAGTTTCCAGAGACTAGTGCCAGAGGGCAGAAGTGAGCCCTCACCTCCTGCTGGAGATGCTTATAAAGATCCACTTGTACTGGCCGCCTTGCCCGGGAGGGTCCAGCCACAAGTTGGGATTCCTATGGGAAACTTATCACTGGTCAAGCCTCTAGATTCTCCTAGGTACCCTATCTCTCCAAGAATCCCCAAACCCTATCAGGGTCCCCTAGCAAACTGTCCCTTGCCTGTGTCTTCCCACATCCAGGAAAATAAAATTTTTAGTCAGCTATTGGGTCATGGACTCAATGGCCATTGGAGTGATAGTCCTTTGCAGGACTCATCTTCCCGAAGTCACCCCTCCTTAGAGTCTGCTCTGCAACCTTGGGTCTGGAGCCAGCAGCAGTGTCCCCTGCCTTTCACCACAGTCCCCCATCTGGAAAGCCGGCCACTCCTTCCCTCAGTGAAGATGGAGCAGGACAGCCTGGAGGCTGTCACAAATGCACTTCCTTTCTCTTCTGTCCACATATCCTTTACTGGTCATTGAAGTTCTAATGGTCCCTGCCCAGAGAAACTGGAAAACTGGAAGCTGCGGAGGAAGTAGGAACAGATAACTGCGTTGCTCAGGGAGTAACTTTGCTTTCCGTGGTCTTCTTAATGTTGCTTCTGGACCTTCCTTCCCTGATTCACAGTCCATTAGTTTCGTGACCAAGTAGAAACCACATTCTAGGATCCTGGCAAGGTTCACTTAGTTTCTTCATCAGAGTTCACTATGACGGACTTCTTCCTCTGGGTAGCTTTGGGTCTGAAAGGGTTTCGTTTGTTTGCTTTTATATTTATTATTATTTTTGTAACAGGGAATGAATTCAGGGTTGCTTAACCACTGAGCCACATCCCCAGTCCTTTATTTTTTATTTTGAGACAAGGTCTCGCTAGTTGCTTAGGGCCTTGCTAAGTTGCTGAGGCTGGCTTTGAACTTGCAATCTTCCTGCCTCAGCCTCCTGACTTGCTGGGATTACAGGCGTGTGTGCGCCACCATTTGTTTGCTTTTAAACTCAATGGGCTTCCGCAATATAATGCATACCACATGGAAGGAAGGGCCCTGAAATTTGATTACTACCTGCTCCTAATCCTAGGCTGAGAGGGTCAAAGGAATGCTCACAGCTGAGGTATGACTTCCCCAACCTGATGGATCTACAGGCAAAAATCCTGCATGGTCTAGATGACTTGTGGGGAATACGTGAGGGACCAGGAACTTGTGGGGCAAAAAAGTTTTCTCAGAGACTAGACCTGGAGAGATGTACTGAAAGGGCCAGAAGTCTTTGGCTTAAGGAACAGCTGCCAGGCTACAAGCCAGGTGAAATAGAACCCAAGGTCTGGGCACAGAATAGAGAGGACTCTCCAGTCTGCCATAGGGAAAGTCTGAGAGGCCTGCAGTAGTCTGGATCTTATCACATCATTTTTGCAGCCCTTAGGCAGACCCCACTCTCTGAAACAGTGCTTCCCAGAGTAATCCTCAGGATAGTAGTAACTGTTCAGTTAGAAGAATATATAGCTTTGGCAAATACTGGTTTTTTGGTTTTGTTTTGTTTTTTTACGGGGGTAGTTCTGGAGGTTAAACCCACGGGCACTTTGCTGGTGAGTTACATCCCCAGTCCTTGTTAGTTTTTATTTTGACACAGGGTCTTGCTAAATTGCTGAGGCTGGCCTCAAACATGTGATCCTCTTGCCTCAGCCTCCCATGTTGCTGGGATTACAGGCGTGCACCACCGGGCCTGGCCTGGGTTAGTTTCTTTACTGCAGGAATTCTAGCGCCTTTAGCATGCTGACGTCTACTGTGAAGCTCTAAAGGGTGAATGTAGGCAGCTCCAAACTCTTAGGACCAAAGAACCCTTTTCCAACAAGCATCATGCAGGACTAAAGTTCCTGAGAACATATTTGAGGTGTTTTTAGTGAGCTGTGCTTACACTGCTACTTGTCGTTAGCAGCCTTCAGTACAGACTCCAGAGGTTAATGTGTCTGTGGGGTTATATCCACAGATGCTCCTCCCATGCCTGACAGCTGCAGGGCAAGATGAGGTGAGGCTGGCTCACTGGCGGGCCAGAGGTGGCCCAGAGGTGGTCCTTGTGTCTTAAGTGCTCTGACCGCCCCCTGCTGGTCTGTGTTAGAAACATCCCTCTGTTTTGGGCTTCCTGGAAGACAGTGAGAGCCATAAAATCAACAGCAAGAGCACTTCATTTGCCACCACTGCCTGCCTCTTCAGGCAGTAGGAGTCTTTTTCTTCTTCTTCTTTTTTTTTTTTAGAGAGAGGGACAGTGAGAGAGAGAAAGAGAGAAATAAATTTATTTAGTTTTTCACATGGCCTTAGCTGCTCCAACACTCAGTTGTGTACGTGGTGCTGGGGTTTGAACCCGGGTTCTCGTGCTTGCCAGGCAAGCACTGAAACCGCTGAGCCACCGCTCCAGCCCCAGTAGGAGTCTTCTTGGAGGTAGAAATAGCAGCATAGAGTGATTTTCAGCATGAGAAAGGCTACCTGTCTGGGCCTTTGTTAAGAGACCACAGGTTAAGACTCCCTATTAAATTTGGGCAGCATGGAAAGAACCTCAAGAGGGCTCAGCCAGATTTGATGGTATTTGTCAGGTACCTACATGTGCCTGTCCCAGCCCTGTGAGATGAGGATTGGGCTCAGAGAGCTTTCAGGAAGTGTTGGGGCCCATCCTAAGAAAGGCCTAGATGAGGCCTGTCTGCAAAGGTGAAGTATGTGGCTATCTTTAGAGTGATTTGGGGACCCCACATAGCATCCTGCCTTCCTGCTCTTGCATTCCATACTAGAGATGGATTTCTGTGGGCCATGAAATCCACCCAACAGCAGCTGCTTTAGTGCAGAAGAACATTCACAGTCACTAGGCGTACAGACTGGAGCGAGGGGGTGGTTATCAAGCACCCTCTCTGGCAGGCAGCTCATGTGTACATGCCCACCGTGATTTAGCCACAATGCTGAAACCCAAATGCTCTGAAGAGCCCTGTGGCTTTTCCCCTAAGAGTGAGTCAATCTTTTTTGGTGGCAAAACCTGACCTACAAAGACTGGAGGCTATCTATAGACTTTATTCCACTTAGCATAATTAGTCATACATCTTGCTGTAGGAATATTAGTGTGTTGTATCAGAGTACCTCTGCTGTGGGTGTTAACATGTGATACACACATGCACACCTTATTATCTTTATAAAATAAAGATAATACTGAAATCTGAACTTCATTTGGCCTAGTATTTCAGATAAGGGGCTGCAGGCCTAGCTTATCTCACAATCCTCAAGTGTGCCCTCTAGACTCATGTATCTGCTGAGGCAGAGAAAGAGAAGCAAACTAACTTTCTCAAAGTCACCAGACAGACAAGTGAGGAGATGGGATTGCTTGGATCCGACAGCCAAGCAAAAGCTTTAACCATCACATTCTACATTTTAGAAAGGAGGCCCAGGGAAGTGGCTTTACCCAAGGTCACACTGCTAGTAGGTAGCCAAATCAGTCCCTGAATCTGGGTCTTTGGATTCCCAAACACAAGATTCTTTTCACATCATATATCAACCTATATGAAGGATAAAATATATGATGTCTGGATGGCAAGAGGATTGCAAATTCAAGGCCAGCCTGGGCAATTTATAGAGACAGTCTCAAAATAAAATAGAAAAAAAAGGGGGAGTTGTTGGGGATGTGCCTCACAGGCAAAATGCCCTTGGGTTCAGTCACCAGTACTAAAACAAGCAAAACCAAAAAACATAAGGCCAATGGATGGGGAGACAGTGGTCTTCCATGTAGCAGCCTGGTTGCCTGGGTCAGGTGTAATCATAGTTAGTGGATTTGGTTTCTTTTGGATAAACTGATTTATCCTATGGGGAAGTCTTAATTGTTTGAAAGCTACAATGCTTAGACCTAATACCCAAGGTTATTCTGTGGAATGCATCTCACCCAGCCTGAGGACTTTCCCTGGGAATGCTAAGTGTTCTGAGTCTTCTTTCTCTTCCACCCTGGTTCAAGGAAGCTGCACCACAGCAGCCCTGCTCTTGTTTTTTTTTTTTTTTTTAAAGAGAGAGGGACAGTGAGAGAGACAGAGAAAGAGAGAAACAGCTTTATTCAGTTTTTCACATGGCCTCAGTTGCTCCAACACTCAGTTGTGTACGTGGTGCTGGGGTTTGAACCCAGGTCCTCGCGCTTGCCAGGCAAGCGCCCAAACCGCTGAGCCACCGCTCCAGCCCAGCCCTGCTCTTGTTAAGGTGTCCTTAGGGAGAGGTATGGTTTGGAGTAGTTTTCCGAGTGTACAGATTAAGGTTGAACATCCATTCACTCCCTCATCAGATACACATTTATTGAGCACTACTATGTCCCTAGCACTGGGCTAGGCACATGGAACACAAAGATAAAAGGATATATGGTCCTTGCCCTCAAGGAGCTCACAGTCTAAATGGGGAGAAAAACATCCAGTAAAAATCCCAATAAGGTTGTTGCTACAACAGAGGTTCATACTGAGAGCCTCAGGAGCCCAGGGTGAGGAAAACCTGATTTGGTGCAGAAAGGTTCCGTAAGAGATGGGAGTTTCTGAACTGGAACTTGACTAACAGTGGAAAGTTCTGCCAGGCAGATGCAGGGTAGATGCAGCCCACAGTTCAAGCTTCTCGATGGAGCAAGAGCACCACGGGAGCTGTGCTTAGCCTGGCACATATACCTGCAAAGGCAACTTGGAGAATCAGCCCGAATGGAACCATCTAAGCCACTCCTCATTTTGCAGACCAGGAAATTGAGGCAGAGGGGAAGTAAATCTCTTACTTGTAGGATAGAAGCTCAGAGGTATAACAGATTGGTATCTTTTATGCCTTATAGTATATAAACTCTACACTTCAAGACGTTTTGAAATTCTACAGCTTGGCTGCATGTATGCCATTCAGCACATCAGTCTCCAGAGACAGTAAAAAGGAGCAAAAACTTTTACAAAAACTTGTAAAAGAAAAAAGGAAAAGTGAAACCACAAGGAATAGGAAAATCGCTAGTTAGATAATCTGATAAAATTATTTGGTAACTCTTGTTTCAAACTGTTAGTTTTCCTTGACACTGATATACATTCAGGAAGGCCTAAACCCTGGTCACTTGAAGAAGGCCAAACTGATGTTCTTCTTCACTCGGTACCCCAGCTCCAGCCTCCTGAGGGCTTATTTCCCTGACGTTCAGGTAAAGTCAGAGTTTTAGCCTGTGCGAAACTCCTAGCTCTATATGGGAGGTCCAGGCCCTCACACGTGAGCCCGTCTGTCCATGCTGTTGATGGAATCAGTGTGGTTCCCAGTACTTGGCAGAGACTGCCCAAATAATCATGGAGAGCAATGGCCTAGGGTGGGTATCTGGAATTTTTAGGCTTCTAGGTTGTAGATAATCCCAAAAACACAGGAGAAGGTTTGGAAGGGGGAGAAACACTAGTAACTGGAACACTTGGCTTAGCTTTCTGTCTCCGTTGGGGGTCTTATGAAAAAGACTACATTTACACACAGATTATTGTTTCAAAACAATATATATATAAAGTGTTAAAGTAAGGAAAATGAAAGAACCAAACCTTGGTGTTGCCAGAGAAAGTTTCTGAGGACCTCCACTACCCTGGTTGTTGGGTTATGGGACTATTAACATTTTGGATCTCATTCTAGTTTTTCGGGTCTTTTCCTTTTATTCAGATGCTTGGTTGATTCATGTAGAAAACTCTTAGTTAGATTTCAATTCATTCTGCAACTGTTACCAATAAGCTGCTCTTTGACCTACATCCTTACCCCTTTACATAAGCAGAAGCCTCCAGGGCTGCCATGCTAGCACCACAGTGACCCTAAACTCTCCCAAAGTATCACTTAAGACACCAGGAACAGAATCTCATGGGTGAAAAGCTTTATAATATATTCTAGTACATAATTTTTTCTAATGGGCATTGGAGCTAATGCAGGTTTTGAAGTTGAGCTTGGTAAACAGCTCTGGTTTCTTTCTCTAAAGGAAGACTATTGTTTGGTTAAAGCTATTAACATTAACCCTATGTTGAATTTGATGCTGACAGTTATGATTTTGAGCACCTCATGACAAATGTCTGACTTGATGGAGTCCTTGTTTGCACAGTTCAATCGTTGCATTACCTCTCAGATGATCAAGTGGTTCAGCAACTTTCGTGAGTTTTATTATATCCAAGTGGAAAAATTTGCCCGGCAAGCAATTTCAGATGGTGTCACAAATCCTAAAGTGCTGGTGGTTATCCGTGACTCAGAACTTTTTCGAGCACTCAATACACACTACAACAAAGGAAATGACTTTCAGGTAAGACAATGTACCAAGGTCCCATCAGGTCTGAGTGTCTTTCCTAGATGATTGGGATTTAAGATCGTCCCAGTCTCTCCTTGTCACTGAGAATCACAGGGGCCTGGGGCCAATCTCTCTATCACTTGCAAACCTCTCAGCCTCAACATCTCAGGCAACAGGTAGAGCAGCAAATATAGTCCATCTTCATGCTGAAATCCAAGCAGAGGACTACCAGGTATTATGTCAATCTAGACTTATTACTTTGTAATTACCAAGTTTCAGAACTAGTTGACCTTTTTATCAAGAAACTCAGGACTAAATGCTAGTGCCTAGATTTTTGGCTCTTATCTGTTTTTACTTTAAGTTTGTTTTTTTCCCCAGGGCTGAGGACCAAACTCGGGGCCTTGTGCGTGCTAGGCAAGCGCTCTGCCACTGAGTTAAATCCCCAACCCCTACTTGAACAGTTTTATAACAAACAGACAATGCTTCTCAGCCTTGGGATCTCCATGAAGGCACAGAAGCAAGTGACAGTAGCGAGTGGGCCTGATTATCACTGGGCTAATTCCTCCAAGATATAGGTAGAGCCTCTAGCAGCTGTTAGGCTGTTGCCATCTTCTGTAGGTGCCAGCTGTGTCTTGTCACAGAGAGCATTCCCTCTTCTCACCTTTCTCGTTTGACTGTGTCACAGGAGCAATTTATTGATATCTCTAAGAATGTAAGAACTGCTGGTGCCCACTGGCTGGATGCTCAGCCGGAGTAATGTTTGGAAACCTAAGCCTTCCTGTGGGGAAAGAGGAGCCAGGGCCAATGTGAGATAGTGGCACCACCACATGTGGGAGTGGACATTGGGCAGGTGCTGGCAGCAAGTCCTAGGCCAAGATGGATCTGGAGGACTTGTGGGACACACCATTACTTATGGAGCCAGTCCGGATGAGCTCCCCTCCAATGGCTTTGGAAGCAGAAATGTAAGTCCTTGAGATCCAGACCTAAAGGTGGTGGGAATGAGGTATGACACATAAGCCTGGGACACTCCCTTCTACAACAGGTCTGCGGAAAAGAATGCTGAAAACCTTTTTGAATCACAGATTTAATTTCGATTAGTTTTTACTTACTTACTAAAAAGTACCCACGAGCGAAACATGATCCTATTACAAGGGGAGTATCTACTATTCTTGCTCCCAGGGCTGTCTCACTGGAACTGTCATTTCAAGGTTTGTGTTTGAAGAGGGAGCAGGGATTCCTAGGCCGCAGAAATCAGGGGCTGCTAGAGCAGGGATGCTCACAGCTCACTAGGCAAGGAACTGGTAGCCTAAGCCCGTGGGGGCTCTGTGGCACAGTGCTTCCAGCCTCACGTCTTTCCTTTCTTGGGGATCTCTTTGGGAATGCAGGTCCCGGACTGCTTCTTGAAAATCGCCAGCTTGACGTTGCAAGAGTTCTTCAGGGCTGTCTCCACAGGGAAAGACTCAGATCCTTCCTGGAAGAAACCCATTTATAAAATTATTTCAAAACTGGACAGTGACATCCCAGAGATATTCAAATCTTCCAGGTATCCCCAGGAGGTGTTTCAGAGTTAAAGTCATAAAATGAGGAATGACTGGTCAGGGCTTCCTGAATTTGTCTTAAATGCTAATAGTTTAGCTGTAGTCATTAAAAAGGGCACATGAACCCCCAGCCCCCACATAGGTATTATTACCATTTTGCTCACTTATTTCCTTTCCAGAATCATGAAAAATTTAACCTTAACTATAAAGTGTGTCACTGTGTTGGTATATTGTAAAAGAAACAAGTTTGGACTTGGAAGACTTGAATCTCATCTCTACTGTTGCCAGGTGGCATGACTCTGGCAACTTCCTGATATCTCTGCATTTGTAAAACGAGGTTGTAAGGATTAAAGATACTATACCCACAAGAGTTCTGTGACATGTGACACAAAGATAGCTTTCAGGTTATCTTATTTGGAATTTTTACAAATAGCTATCTTGATTTTATTTACCTATTTCTCAAGCTCCATCTATCTGTAAGACACTTTCACATTCATTAACTTTTTGCCCTGAAAAGCAGCTATCATCCAAACGGAAGTTTGACCAAACAAAAGCTTTAGAACTATGCAGTAACTTCCCAAAGGCTATGAGGCTATGACACTTGGATTGGTAGGCATGGTCAGGAACACAGAGGAATCCAAGACCTTCTCTGTGCCAGACCACATGCTGGATCACTCCAAGCTGGCACTCGTTCATAAATGGAAAACCACCACGAGTAAGCACCCACCACTGATGTGGTACTATCACCTGACAACGCTGCCTGGCATTCCACCGCACAGGTGATGAATGGCAAACCTGGGACAAATTTTGAAGGAATTTGTGAAATTCACATCTTTCCCCTCTTCTGGCCCAGTACAGATTGGGACTCACTCTGATTACATAGGCAAGGGACCTATGAAGCTGAGCAACTGCATCTGTCTTCTTACCTAGCTGGAATCAAGCCTGTAAGTCCTGCCAAAAGTATGCAGGGCTCAGGTTTTTCAGTCCTGACTAAGGGGCTTCCCATCTACACAGAACCAATTCCATGGGCAGCTACTCCACTTCCACACCTTTATGGGTTAGGTGATAGCTGGAGCAGATGAGATGAACTCTCTAAACTACTGCTAGATATGTCAGCATCAAAAAGGTATGAAAGGTGATTTTCCTTTGAATTTCCTTTACTTCAAACAGTTGAGAGGAGAAATAAAATATACACAGTCTAAACCAAGACTTATAGGTCATTTAAGGTTTGTTTGGTGCCGGGGACAGAACCTAGGGCCTCCTGTGTGCTAAGCAGGTGCTCTGCCACTGAGCTTCAGCCCCTGGATTGTTTTTAAGTGTCCTTGAAGACATCCAATTATACTTAAGACAAACTTTGCCCTATTTTCTCCCCATTTACACAAAGTTCCTGTTATCAAAATGAAGGAATCTGCCAAAACTGAGATTCAATCAGAGGCAAGTACTGAATACCCTGGACAAGGTCTATCAGTTCTCTTTGGTGACAGAAGACTCCACTCTCCAGAGTGGTATCACATTGCTATCAGACATTCACGGGAAGCAACTCCAAGTTGACATGATCATCCAGTATGGAGCAGCCTGTCCCAAACCTGAAATTCATTAGTATGTTTTAAAGGCTGAGCCAAGCCACCTCGGGGCAGTCAACCTTGTCCAGAGGACCAATTAGATGAAATGTGCAAGCTCAAATTGAAACCATTCGTGTCCTGCAGTCTTTCCAGGAAGTGTTCTCTGACCACTGAGCTAAACACAGAAGAATGTATAAATACATGCACTCTGCCAGCAGAGGAGTTCTATTTTATTACAGTTTTCTGTTTCTACCAAGTACATCTTTTCCAATGTTGGGAACACACTCTGGGTGTAAGCCAAGCTGATTATTATGTTCTTTCAACAGTCATAACGCTGCCAAAGGTCTGGTCATTCTTTCCATTAAGGTATATGTGGGTGCTGTTCTCTCCCAAATTAGACATGTTCATAGACTGGTCAAGTTCTGCATAATTGTCTGATCTTTCGATGGCGGATGACAGCCCTGTAATGTGGTGCGTGGTGACAGCACCCCCTGAAGAGTGAATGTTCAATTATGGATGAAAAGCAGGCAGTTAATTGGCATTCCTTGCAGAAGATTCACTAGGAACCTTTATCTCAAACATGGTTTCCTACAGTATGCACAACTCCAAACTCAAACAGTGAGAGGTCAAAGGCATCTCCTGGTTCTATCAGGGGTGCCTATGTGATTTTTTTTCCCATTGAAGAAAGGGCAAAGCACAAACAGCAAACAACATTGTATTTAAAGTCCTATACCACAGTCCCATCAAGGAGGTCCACTTTTAAAATGGACCTTTGTTTTCAATGAAAAAAAATCTTCAAAAAGTAAGTTAAAATAGCACTCTTATAACCTAATTTTATTCATGTTTCTTCAGAAAATATTTATTTAAAAAAATTCTTATAAAATTGGCTAACATTTTGCTAATCACTTTCCTGGATGAAAATCAGTTTCATGAATTTTCATTATCATTGATCTAGCATTTTTCTTTATAGTTCTGACCATTTGCTCTGTAAGGCATAGTTTGAATATGTATGTATACAAAACAAATTTTTAAAGAATCCTTTGATTTTTATACATATTTTGTTAATATATACACAAATTCAACATAATGCAAGATCAGTTTCTCACTATTGAGAAAATCAGAAAAAAATAAGGAAATACAGCAATGGTGGAAAAGAGATAAGGAACACTTTAGCTAAAATAAGCCACAGGTCTATCAGACTGATGATTAAATGATGTAATTTGAATTCGAAAAGTGCTCTATTAAACCTTTTTTTTATTTTTTGTTTTGTGCTGGGGATCAAATCCAGGGCAGCATGCATGCCAGGCACTACTGTCCTACTGAGCTACAACTCCCAACCAACGCTCCACAATTCTTCATTGCTTTCAGGGCTTGATGTTTTGGAGAGAAAGATAAGCTTGTGACAACATGGCAACTACAGTACCATTCAGGAAAGTGTCAAAACATTCTTGGTGGGACTGGAGCAGGGTGGCTCAGCAGTTACGGCGCTTGCCTGGCATGCACAAGTACGTGAAACCCTAGCACCACCTACACAATGAAGGCCATGTGAAAAATTAAATAAAATTAATTTTCTCTTTCTCTCGCTTAAAAAAAAAATCTTGGTGAGATTTCCTGTTAAGTACACAGGAATACTTCTGTAAAGAATGAACTCTGATTACCTACTTGAGAGTATTACTAAAGCATGCTGTATTTCAGAGGTAGATCATGGTACCTACACTTACAAGTATTTATGAAGTGCTCACTTGTGGAAGATGATTCGTGAAAAGTATTATTCAAGGTTAGACAATTCCTACAGACCAAGAAAAAGTTCTTTCAGAGTACACACACCTACAACAAGTGCCTAGGAGTTGAATACTTTTCATAATTAAAAAAAAAAAACAAAACGAAAAACCAACCCAGAGACCAAAGCAGAAGCTGGCCTGCAGAGGACGGAGTCCGATCAAACAGTGAGGCAGGTATAGAAGGCAGTGGCAGCTCACAATCCCAGCCTCATCTGCTCCACACATCCGTCTCCTCTGGGGTCTGCTTCTCTTGCACCGAGTCTTTTGGGGACTATTTACTTCTCATCTCACCTCGTTATGCTCACTCTTTTTTTCTTTTTTGCCATTTCCAAATTCTCCAATTACTCTCAAACAATGGGTCTTATTCTTCCATTAGAAAAATCTTCTCCCTCTTTTTACTAATTTCTGTGGCTCTCATCTCCTTGAAAACAGCTTCTGGCCTAAAAATTCAGCCTTGAGCAAGAATGCTCTCTCTCCCTTTCCCCACTTTAACCTCAGTGACCTCTGCTCCTTTCAATTTCTCCTCCAACCAGTAACTTTCCTGAGTGCTGTGGCAGGTGCATGGGCTCAGCCACCCACCAGCTACGAACCTCTGCAAGTTAATTACTCTCTTGGCCTCTGCACTCCCATCAGAAAATAGTTACAGTAAAATATCATCCATCTCATAGTGCTATTCTAAAGTTTAGGTAAAATAATACATGTGAAACTCTTAGCACTTAAGATGCTCCTCGTGCACACTATGTTCTCAGGAAAGGTTACCTGTATTATTTACTCAGCTACTATGAATAATTATCAAAGTCATGAATTTGAACTTTTAGAGTGAAAAAAGAATTATGTCTTAGATCAAGAATGGCTCTGATGCAGGGCTGGAGCAGTGGTTCAGTGTTATCACGCTTGCCTGATTTGTGTGAGGACCTGGGTTCGAACCCCAGCACCACATACACAACACAATTAAGAGTTGGAGCAACGAAAACCAGATGAAAAATTAAATAAAACTGATTCTTTCTTTCTCTTATAAAAAAAAAAAGAATGGCACTGATGTGGGATATTACTGATATGAAACAGACTTTGACCCTTGTTTTTACCAATAACCATACAGTAACCTGTGCTAATGCCTGTTATGACAACCTAAAACCGTAAACATAAAAACGTAAACATATGTTGAGGGTAAAGAAACCCAGCTAAAAAGCCTTGTGCTACAAGCGTTGTATGCATTTCCTCACTGTTACTACAACTGGATGTTGATGTGTTTGACATATGACATAACTGCTACTGCTGTTTGCTAGCTGGTTGCTAAGACACTAACCTGCTTTTGCTTTCTGCAGGCCTCTATAATACACTGCACTTCTGACATCTTTTTAATTATAAGTTTAGTGACTAATGTGGTATTCCTAAAATTATTTATCATTAACTACTGGTCTTTAAAGGCTGTACCTTTGTCCACTGAATAGCCTGTTTTTGACCTGAATATTTTTTCATTAACTTCCATACAGCTATTCAAAACATCTCTATAGTTGTTCCACTTATTAAAAGAGACTGGCTCTTTCTTGATTAGGTGAGAGGTAGAGCAGGGAGTGTATAACTGATAAGCCCCGGTTTTTCCTCTCCTAACATTTAAAATTGACATTCAGAATTACTTTTCCATAAAGAGTACTTTTTGTTGAAAATAATCCAGCCTGGGCTGGAGCAGTGGCTCAGTGGTTATGGTGCTTGCCTGGCATCCGTGAGGATGGGGGTTTGAACTCAGAAACATGTAACACAACTAAGTGTCCGAGCAATGAAGAATGAAGACCGGATGAAAAACTAAATAAAACTGATTCTCTTTCACTGTCCCTTTCTCTTAAAACAAAGAAAGGAAGAAAGGAAGAAAAAGACGGAAGGAAGGAAACAATCCAGTCTCCTTTCTGGTTTTTCTCATTGACAGTCATTAATGCTAATTATCTTTTTCTGTACTTCAAAGGTTAGTGATTACCTTTTTTTTTTTTTTAAAAAGAGAGAGGGACTGAGAGAGGGAGAGGAAGAGGGACGGCGAGGGGGTGGGGGGAGAGGGGGAGATAGAGAGAGAGAAAGATTCAATTTTAGTTTTACACTTGGCTTTCGTTGCTCTGACATTTCATTGTATATACATGGTGCTGGGGATTCAACTCATGTCCCTGTGCATGTGAGGCAAGCACTGAAAATGCTAAGCCACCACTCCGGCCCCTAGTGATTACCTTTTCAAGAATACTCAAGATTCAGAAATATTATGTTGGCCAGTCTTACTAAATATACTTTCAAATCAAGCTTTATGAGACATTGAGCTTATCAATTTGATGTTTTGGTGCATTATCACTATATTAAATTCCTAACAAAACATCACAATTATATCTGGCAGAACGAATTCTCTATAAATACTCCAAGCTGCTTTGGCTCAAGATTACTATCTTCCTAACACATATCCTATTATTTCATCAGAGCTGAGTTTGGTGACTCTGGACCAATCATATCAAACTCTAGAAACCCTTCTCTCCTCTAATTCTTGCCAAAAATGGTACCAAAAATAAGAGTTTGTTCTTATAGAAGACAGTGGGGTGCAGTATTAGAACGGAATACAAATGCAAATCACTTTCCTAGACTGTACTTTATCAGCAAATACTGGGAACAGAAAGTTTAGTAGCACTGGACTTATTTTCTTAAACAACCTAATTTTTATATACTAGATGTAAAGCTAACTTAAGTCTTCATGCTATGTGAATAGTAGACATGATTATATATCCTTAAGTGCTGAGAGAGCAAGAGCCTGACAATTGTGAACGAGGCAGAGGCAATGTGCTGACTTGGAGCTTAGACCATGCTGGTAAGTGACTGCAGTTTCTGTATCACAAAGCCAGGCCTTTTCAACTCAAACACATCAGGGCGTTTCTCTGGGAGGTCAACAGTCTACTGTTTTGAGGAACTAGAAGAGAGGCATTGGCTATTTACTGAGGAGGTATCAAATGTTTTGAAATCTGGCACTAAAAGAACTTCCTAGTATTTAACCCATTGTGGTTGTGCCAGAATTGGTGGATTAACTCCCAAACTAAGATCAGCAGCCAATTCTTATGTTTTGAGACACATGTTATTTCATTCCCTTCAAATACAGTAAGTAAACTAAGCTTTAACTACTGAACACTTTGTTATTAAGAGCACCAATAATTGTGATCCCATGGAATAAAAAGAAAAGCCACTACACGTTGCAGAAGCTATGCTACCTACTCCTCAAAGCAGTAGTCCCCAACAATAGCAAGTCCTGATCCAAGATGATGATGAGACTACAACCAAAGTGACTTACAGAAGCATCTTGATTGTGGTGGTTACATGGAGATACATGAGAACACCACATGACTCTGTGGTGTGAGTACATATGTGCACACACTTGTAAAACCTGGAGAAATCTGGATAAGCTCTGTGGAATATACCACCGTCAGTTTCTTGGCTTTGATAGCTTTTGATACATATCTCTATGTAAGATGTTATCACTGGGTAAATACAAGTGAAGAACCAGGACTAACCTGTATACATTTTTTTCAAGATCCTATGATAAAAATCCACCCATGTAAAATCAGAATTTTTTGAGAAAGTTCTACTGAAGGAGGGAAATAAGCTGCAAAATAATTCCACACCACCATGAATTAGAACGCTTCTATTTTGGACACTTATGCCACAAATACTTATGATGTATCAAAGCAGATTAGTTAAATAAGGTATATTCTAGCTTCTAGCTTCAATAACAATTTGAATTTTGGGGGGATTTATTAAGTTTTGACTACATACTTGGAACCACGAGCAGAAATCTGCTCTTAAGATCACAAAGGAGAAACCATAGACAAATTCCTGCTTGCCTTCTCTGCACTCTCCCTCCTACAACCCCCTCTTCAAATCAGCCTTTTCCTTTAAACTTTCAAGTTTCACACTGAACCACAACTCGTTTCTATTGTAAGGAAACTTCACAACTGCAGAGGCCTACACTTGTGTTCAGGCCCAGGGGCACACACGTTTTAGATTAGAAGGCATTTTAAATCATGGCCTGATTTGCTTACAGCAAGACTAATTCTCCCCGTGCCTAAGCTATTCCTCTGCTATTGAACACCTTTGGAAACTAAATTATCTCTTTCAGGCTAGGTGGGTTTTATTTTTGCACATTTTAAAGTGTTGTTAGTAGCAACCTTCTAACTACGCTATCTTCATACCTGAAAAGTTAACTGACAGACCAAGGCCTTCAGAAGTTATATAATGATCCTATCTTTACCTGGAGATCAAATAAAATTTAAAACCTCCTTCACTCCACTAGTTCTCAAACTTGGCTGTACCTCAGAACTACCTGGCAGCCTTTAACAATTACCAATGCTTTTTAAACCTGCATGGTGGTGCATGCCTGTAATCCCAGTGACTTGCAGGCTGAGGTAGGAGGACTGCAAGTTCCAGGCCAGCCTCTGCAATTTAGCGAGACCCTGTCTCAAAATAAAAAGGGCTGGAGAGGTGGCTCAGTGGTAGAGCACCCCCTAAGTTCAATCCCCAATACCAAACAACCCCACAACAAAAAACCCAAAACTACCAATGCCTGGGTCCCACTGCTAGATTCTGATTTACAATTAAGCAATGTAGCCTGGCCTGCAGTTTTAAAAGCTCCCCTGGAAAATTCACTGCTTTCGGGGACAACTCTTCACACGGCACACTTGTCCTAGTTCATCCTTCCTCCAAACATGTACTGTGTATTGGAGAATGGAGGAACTGTGTGTCTGAGTACTTGAGGAATTTCAGCAATTATCCCACTAGAACCTTGGATCCACGAGTCTGGGCCCCAGTGGCCGTCCCTCCCACCCTGACATAAACAATGGAATAATGCTTTTCAGGTCTTGTGGAGGCCCCACCAACACACTCGATTCTCAGACTCATGTATCTACAGCAAAAAGGCTCACGTGAGAAACAGAAAATCCTTACAGCATGTTATTTTAATAAAAACTTTTCATGATCATGGGAGATTATCTTCTCAACTGACATTTGTTTCCCTAATTGAAACACTGTGTTTGTTCCAAAAGCTTATTAATTCTGAACTACGGCTACTATTTTGAATCTATTTTGCTTATGTAAAGGAAAAATTCAAATCAGCAGCATATAAAACTGGAATTTTAAAACGCCAAGAAAAGAATCTTTTTGACACCTCAGTCATTAAGTTGAAATTCTTTCTAGAAACACACACACATAAACTATTAGGAGAAACGTCTCCTGTAGCTTACTAAGTAGATTCTTCTGTATTTTCCCTGGGAAAATTAGAAAATATGCCTATGAGGGGGTGTTTACAAGGGTGTTGAACATAACATTGTTATGAAAATAAAAAACTCACTGAAAACGAAAAAATATTACATACATGTCATGGATTACAGACATATTTTTACATATACATGTGAGGTATGCATGTGTGCATCCAAGTGAGTGAGTCTGTCTGCAAAATATGTAAAGAATATCACTCATGTAAAAACCAACAAAAACTATCTTATAGCTATGTATACATTTATATAAACACAGAAAAAGGTTTGGAAAACCACACTCCAAAATAATAACAGTAATTACCTCTAAGATTTAAGGTACTTGTGCTTAAGGCAGGACGTGTTGGGTTTTGTCTGTAATGTTTTAAGTTGTTTACAATGAATATGAATTCATACCTTATGGCTGGAATAAATGAATTCGGAAAAGGTAATGTGCCAAAACACTTTAAGAAATGAAGCACATCAAAAATATACCCACCTTGACATTGAAAGGTGCCAACAAAGCAGCTTTAATGACACTCATCCTCCTTCCCCAGTAGAAACAGAAAGCTGTGGGGCTGAGAAGGATATGCTGATCAAATTCACACCCAAAACCACTCAGCTGCTTCACTTAACCACAGGGCATTCTTGCTGTCTTCTTTCTCTGGCATAGGCTTGTGCCCACTATTTAACTGAGTAGACACAAGGTACTTACCTGAATCTTGAGAAATGCAGGCACTGGAAGGATGTGCATGGGGGGTTATATTCATGCTTCCACATGAAAGCAGAAAGTTAACCCACTGCAATTCAGCATCAGTATTACACTTATATGGCTCAACAAAAACAAAACTGCTTTTCCAAAATAATAGAAGGTGATAGTCAAAACATTTATATAGATTATCTTTGAGATATAATTTGAAATTTTCTTTCTTAAAAATATCTTCCTTGCAATAATTGTCTTTCAGAATTGTCACCATCCTTTAGGGTATACATCAGAAATCCCAAAATCATGGCCAGTAGGTAATATGTGACTTTTACAACATGATGTCTTATTTTTACTGTTGTCTCCACAGTATTTTGAAAAGATTAGTTCACATAAAAATCAGATTTCAAATTATTTTTAACATTGGGTCTACAGTTCCTCATGACAACCACTGGCTGCAGAACTGTCCCAATAAGATGGGATAAGCCCCTTGCAACATCCAAGTTCCCATCCTATTGCCTCTCCAACAGAAGGTGAGGGTCAGAGCCATGTACTGGTCTCCTTCTGCTATTGTTCTTCCTCATGGTACAGCTAAGAAATTAATATTTGTACTTATGTTTCTAACAAAAGCGAGAGAACTAAAGATAGTGCCAAATGTTTAAAGAAAACTGGGAGGGTATTTTTTCATGAGACAATATTCCTACGTCTGATTAGCAAATAAAGCATGTTTTTGTTGAAAGACTATAACATGTCATTATGAAACTATTGGCCAATTCTCTCATTTATAGTTTCATCCTATTCTTTGCAGACATTTGAATTTGTAACACCTGGTTTATGTAGTAAATATGGATATGCCAGCAGCTGCAAGATACAGAGGTAGTGAAAATGCAAACATAAGATTTGGTTTTGTTAATTGCATATATATTGACCTACATGAATTGATGTCATATTTAAAATGCACCACATCACCAATTCTAAATATGCTTGTTGAATACCAACTGAATATTGCATGTTATGGTGTTACAAGGCTAGAAGAGAAGTCAACCAGAGTTCTTACCTTGAAGGAGCTTGCATTTAAGAGTGGGAAGGGATGGGAAAGAAAAGATATGTGCCTAAGTTACTCTGAGAAGCGAACAAGGGAAGATTGGAGGGCAAGTACAAGCAAAGCCCAGTAAGAGCTGGGAGAGACCAAGACAAGATGAAGATCAGCTGCCAGGAAAAGGAAGCACGTGACCCGGGCCTTCAGACATTTATATTTCTAAAGGATGAGAAAAGGGAGGCAGAAACACCCAAAACTCTAGGGAATGCTCAGAGGACACAAGTCACACACCGCCTTCAGTGCAGAGTACTACACCAGTGTGGTAAGAACAGGGAAGAGGAAGCTGGAGAAGAGCTTGGGATCAGGTTACTGAGAGACTTCAATGCCAAGGTGAGGAGTTTGTCCTTAATAAGGGAACTACCACGTGAAGTAAGTAACATACTTGTTACTGGATCCAAAGAAAATAGGCTATTACATTGTATAAGACATTACAGTATGAATGTGACATAATCCCACTATTAAATATAATTACAATGTAATTACAAGTATAATCATAAGAAAAGTTTTAAAAATTACAAAAAGAAAATTATCTCTATAGGCTGTCTGTGTAGCAATATACAAATCATTTTCCCTGTTCTGTAGGGAAACCCAATCCTATTGTTTTATATAGTTCAATTCAATACTCTTGTTAATTTTTACGTTTCTGTGATTAAAAAGAAGTACTAATCTAAGAAGCAATGTGTTTAGGTGGGATCCTATACGCAGAGCTACTCTGCACTTGTGGTAATTCCAGGAAGACTGCTTCACAGTTCCTGATAGAGATGTTTAGATCAGAATTACTTTCAGGTTCACAGTTTAATAAAAACACATGCATATACACATTACGTACACAATACAAAAAAATTCACATCCTAGAATTTACAAAGATACCTCATAAAAGAGGTGTTATAGTTAAGGGGGAAAAAGTGCCAGGTTATGGACCAGGAAATCCAATCTCTAGCCCTATTTTGCCATCAAATAAAGTTTCAGCAAGTCTCTTTTCTTCTTTCAGCTTCAGAAACCTTGTCTGTAAAAAGAGTGGATTTGACCAGAATGAACTGTAAGGCCTTTATTAAGTATCAAGTGTTTCAAAGTGGCAGCCCTCAAGTCAGATAGATGCCGGAGGCGGGCAGCATGGGTCAAAGTTCTCACAGCCCATCTCCCCAAAACAGAAGTTCCTGGTGCTGAAATACTGGAAGTTCTCACATACAAAAAACCCAGATTCCTGTTTTTTTGGGAAACCTAGAAAATCTGGCACACCAAGACTTGAATCTCTACATGACCACAATCTGATGACAGCAGGTCCTGCCCTTTAGTCAGACCTATCTTGTTCTCTAGTTTGCTGTAGTCTCCATCCTGTCTCACTCATCTGTTACCTGCTCAACTCTGAATTTGTGACCCTTGCCGTATATATAGGAAACACAGCCTTTTTATTTATTCCTCCGCTGATATATAAGCCATGCACTGAGCTAAGATGCTGTGCAAGAAATAAGCATTAGGGGGCATTCATTCTGACAGAACAGGGTGTTGCCCAAATTGCAAAGAAAAGGCCAAGCTTTTTTTTTTTTTTTTTTTTGGGTGTGTGTGTGTGTGTGTATGGTACTGGGACCTTGAACATTCTAGGCAAGCACTCTACCATTAAGTTACATCCCCAAACAAGTTAAGATCTTTAAATTCGTTGTCATTCTGTCATGTGACAGTACTGGTGACCAAATAAAGGGACCTAAATTATACTGCTGACTCCTGAAACCCCTTGAAGAAGGCAGGAAAGGTGCTGCTAACCCCTTTTGAGATCCCTTATCTACAGAGCCCTGAGGGTTCTAAGAAAAGAGAGAAAGAGAGCGCACACGAGCGAGCAAGGAGCATTAGACATATTTAGTTAAGAAACAGCAGCTCAGGGCTGGAGCAGTGGCTCAGGGGTTATGGCGCTTGCCTGGCATGTGCGAGGACCCAGGTTTGAACCACAGCACCACGTATAAAGCGAAGTATCTGAGCAATGAAAGCCACGCGAAAAACTAATAAAAGAGATTCTCTCTCTCTCTCTAAAAAAATATGGGAACTGTTAGAAATAATAGATCTGAGAGTGGGATATTTAGAGATTATTTCAATTCTTCAAATATGGTAGGATTTTTGGTTACTGATCTATTAACCATTATCAAAAACAAGAGTATAAATATTTGTCAGAAAATTCTAGATTCCTAAGTGGAAGATTCAGAGTCATGTTTTTCCCTACATGGTGAGCCATTAAATTCACAGGCTTCTCTGGGATCACCATGCAAAAGCACCCCTGGCAGGCAGAGGGTTGCCCATAACTGCAGCAGCTCAGCCCCAGGCATGAGGATGCTCCTGGACTCCGGTCAAATGTGCAAGCACTGGAGAGCAGAGCAGGTCAGTCTGAGGTGCAGGTGCACATAAATCACCCAGGTTCCATGAGCAGCGGTCTGAAGTCTTAACTCTCAGTCCTGTGTGGATCAGGCAACCAAAGTCTCTGGCCGTTCCGGTGATTTAAAACACATGCTAGTTCTTTGTCAGAATCCAATCACACAGGATTTTCCAGAAAACAAGATCCGCCTTTGCTGTCTTGTTACTATCATGATTTTTCATAGTAGTTCACCACTGTGCTGTGCCAGCTCTTGGAGCACTTGTCACTCTTCAAGGATAGCTAGTATACAGGGTGCCATCAGTATTGTTCCTTCGTTGCTAGAAATTAGGCAGGTCCAGGAAGGGGCAGAGTGATTGAGTATATATGAAATTTACAACTTGTAACAGCAAAAAACAGCATGAATACCCATTAATAGAGAGCTGATAAATTAAATTCTGGTAAAACATAAAATGTCCTACAGCCGCAAAAGAGAATAGGATGGAATGCTACTCAGTATAAAAAAGAACAGACTATTGATCCACAAAATAACTTGAAATTGTTATGCCAAGTGAAAAAAACTAAAATACCAGTCTCCCAAACTCATATATTTCATGTGCGTAACAAAATTATAGAAATGGGAAACAGATCGGTGGTTGCCAAGGCTTAGCGATGGGTGGTGGGTTGGAGGAAAGTGGGAGCAGTTATACAAATTTATGATAAAACTGTATTATATCCAGACCTTAAATTTCACAAGACCATGCTATGAAAATAGAAATATAGTTGAAACAATTTCTAAAAATTTTCAGTAAACCTCCTTATAATAAAAGGCACTTTTGGAAAACTTGAGCAAAAGGAATAAGAAATATATATGTTTTGAATGACTGCTAAACCATAATGTTAAAGGAAAGCAAGGTAGGAACTGAACAAAAACCAGATAATAAAAATATTTACGCTTGAAGTTAATCCACAGAATTTTTCTCAAAGGACACAAAAGAAACATTTAATACTTGTTGCCTCCAGAGATGGGGTAGGGGGAGGCTGAAGGTGGGAATGAGGAGGGATACTTTAATAAAGATACTCCTGAACCTTCTTAATTTTATACCATGTGAATGTATTATGTATTCATAAAACCACTACTTTCTTTTCAAATATGTGAAAACCAGCTGGCAGTTGCTTTCTGTCACTATTCATGCCCTCCTGGGTAGCTCACCAGTCTCTCTGCCCCTGAGTCCCTTAAGCCTCCATGCAGGTTCAGTGCCACTGGTTTCCTGATATGCTTCTGAGTCATCACTCTGAACTGTTCTATTCAGCACAGCTCAGTCTATGGTAGCTGACTTTAACGAGTGACAGAACTATCTTCAAACCACCTGGACATTCTGGATTTGAAACAGCATGTAAGAACAAATCAAAAAGCAAAAATACGCTACTGGTTTTTGAGCTTTTACTGTGTATGTGTGCTTAGTACTGTGAAAAGTTATTAACAGGTTATCTTGATTCAGTCCTCATAGCAACTCTTAGTGTGTATTACTATTTTTCATTTTATAGACAAGAAAACTGAAGTTCAGATGATTAAGATTTGCTTAAAGACACACAGGCTCTGGGCTGGAGAGGTGGCTCAGCAGCAGTGCTTGCCTGGCACGCATGAGGACCCAAGTTTGAAACGCAGCACTACATACATAATTAAGTGTTGGAAAAACAAAAACCAGATGAAAAAATAAATAAAAACTGATGCTTGGCCTGGAAGGTGGCTCAGTGGTTATGGTGCTTGCCTTGCATGTGTGGGAATGCAGATTTGTACCTCAGAACCAAGTACACAATGAAATGTCAGAGCAACAAAAGCCTAATGAGAAACTAAAATGGAGTTGATTCTCTTTCTCACTGTCCCTTTCTCTCTTTGGGAAAAAAAAAAAATTGACTCTCTTAAAAAAAAGTGGTGGTGGGGGTGGTATTTGCTGGAGCGGTGCAGGAGCAAGGATGCAGGTTTGAAACCCAGCACCACTTTCTCTCTCTCTCTTGCTGTCACTCTCTCTTAAAAAAAGAAAAATTAAAAAATACACAGGTTCTAAGAGAAGAACCTAAACTTGAACCAAGGTTCGCCAATACCAAAATGAGGAATTCTTCTATGACTTACTAAAACATTTCAGTTTTGATCGTTCAAATTAAACCTCTAAAACTTTGCTAAAGTAAAACTTGTTAAAGTCCTAGCAGTTAAGCCAAGTTGTAGATGAGTATTAACAAAATACACACACTTTTCAGTTGCCAAGATAAAAGAAAAAAGCAAAAGGGCTTCCAAAGTAAGAAAACCTAAGATGAAATTTTTAGTTGATCCAATTCAAAATTCAAGTTGGTCTCCACATGAGATGGCATTTACTTTGGTTTGCTCAATGAACAATACTCTTTCACAAGGGGAATAAATCCAATTAGAAAATTTAAGATTTTATTTTTGCTAATGAACTCTTTCTGCATTATCCATTGATACGTGAACAAAAAGCTTAAAAAAGTGAATCAACAACAATCAAGTGTCCAAAACTAGACTATTGTGTATGCTTCTGACTTGTTAATGGATCATTAAAATATTTCAAATGTCAACATAATCCTAAATGATTCTGAAATGGGAAAATTGCTGCATCTCATCTGCCAAGTTTCTTGCATAGAAGTTTATAAGTATAGGTGAATCATTAATGTAAGAAATTTTACATTTAACACCAGACTAGTTTGTATTAAGACACAACATACCACAAATAACTGAAATATAACTAATTATTAAAATAAAAATTTAAAAACATACCAAATAGCTGAGATAATGATAGTAAACACATAAAAATAACAAAATTGAAATAACATGCTAGGAAATGAGTGGAATCCAAGTGAGGTCCTCTATGTTATCATGACATCTCTTATCAAACTTATAAATCTGTTTTATCAAGGCATTTTCTACATAAACCAATTCTTCCATCCTCTTGGGTTTTCCATTCTATTCTGCTTTTAATGATGATGTAAGTTTACGAATTTCTTAATGGTTTCATGCTGGCCTAGAAATTCAGTATCAATCAACTGTCTCTATTATTTTCTTTTTGATACCTACCCTTTTATTCATTAATATCCTTGCATTGAGGTTATTTGTTATACCCGTTTCCTTAAGCAGGTAATGCTGTATTCACGTTAGTGTGTATCTTCTGAAAACTGACAGAGGCCATTTCTGACTCATTGATTCTTCCCCTCCTCTTCTGGTACAGGTGACTTCCACTCCTTATCTCACTGGCATTCTGAATACTATACAAAGGCTAAGGACAACTGAAGTAAAGCATATGCTAGAAGAACACAGAGGCTTCCATTTCTTCTGAACTAGAGAACACATTCTGGAAGTTTTATTTTTGATGAGGAAAGACATTGGGTAGCTTTAGTAAGTAGTAAATGAGTCTTTGCACAAACAATAATTCCAAGGCTATCTTGTAATGTATCTTCACCTATCATAATAAAGGTGCTAAGAAAGATCAGTATTTAGAAATGTATTATAGGCCAATAAGCAATCAAAAGAGCTATTAAATACTACAAACATTGGAAGTTATTTAATGAAGCAAATCATACATTCAATATTGACTTGTTAATGACTTTAAAGTCTCTCAGCCTTAAACATTCAGAATTCCAGGGAAGATAAAAGTACAGCAAGTTGTCAAGGTATCCAGTAAATTGTGTACCCAAAGCAATGTTATTGGGCTGTAAGTAAATACTTGTATTCACACAGTATCTAACGTAGGTCACAAAACAAAACAATTTTCAACTGTGGGATGAAAAAAGAGCACTTCAAAATGTTGAAGTCTGTAGTGCACACGTTTACAAATTGCTGAATGCTAACAAGTGAAAACGGCATTTGAGGAAGTCAGCTCTTCTCTACTTTCTTTCATGCTAGAAGATGACTTTTTTCTTTGTAAAATGAAAAAGGGAAAAGAGCTCCCTTTCTGTGTATAAAGAGGAATGATATTTGGGCTTTCGCCCTGTGTTTTCCTGGGTTCCACCTTGTATTACCCACAGTGAGGAAATTCTGTGCAGATGGTCACACTTTCCAATACTGAGCAATTTGGCAAGAACCTGAAAACCTGACAGACTTCAAAACTGCATGCCAGAGAGCCCTGCGATCTTGATTTAAAAATCCACATTTCAAGTTCAAAGTAAGGCAACATGCTTGAGTTCTGTGGAGCACAACAGTTCTGTTCACCAGGATTCAAAACCAGACCAGGAAAAAACAAAACAAAACAAAACATAATAGCATAAAAAGGAAGGCAAGAAGAGACGGAAGAACACAGACCAATCCCTTGCCGCAAATTTAAAAAATAAAACATTACATTACAGAACAGATATGCTCCAGTGAACTGGATGAACATTTGAATTTGGTAACTTGGTCTCTATCAATCTTTAAGACACAAAGATAGAGAAATAAAACAACTATAAAACAAAGATGAGTATTCTGAGTATCACTGAACCTTATGTGCTACACAACATGAGCTATAGAACCATTGAGCTATATAAAAATTAGTGGGAAAGAGGTTTTAGCGTTCAGCTAGCATGTGATCAGACATACCATATTAAAAATTCAATAAAAGTAAAATTAAGAAAACAAGAGAAAAGGGTCCATGCTATATAGCTCATGAATCTCATTGGCTTTATCGTGAAAGTTTATTATTTTTAATCCTAGTACAATCAGCTACCAGTTACATATAGTAAAAAACAATAACAGCCACAAAGCAACGATGATAGAGATAGTCTGTGATATTATACAATGGAGGGTATCCTCCAGCGGACCCCCATCTGGCTTCAACAGTTAAGCTATCACTCCCTCCCACCCCAAAATAGTTAAAAAGAAAAATTAATTTCTTGCTTGGGTACAGTAAGATTCTATACCTCTTGGGGACACCAGAGAACTTTAAAAACTAAAGCAGTATGAACAAAACAAAAATGGAAATGTGGCAGGAAGGTGACACACAAAGAAGCTCCATGAGGCCTGGCTTCAGATCACCTCAAAGCGAACCACCTGGAAAGAAAAGAAAAGGTTGTCATACTAGGAAAGAGCAGCAGAAAGTTCAGCACATCTCAGAATCAATACAACTTCACTACTTCCCAAATCCACAGAATCTAAACTTGTTCTCAAATCCTATATTTTTATAAGCAAGCCGAGATTACAGAAAATTGCTTTCTTTTTGAATACATTCTATATTATAAATGTTAGCAACTAGCACATACTTACTCTTTCAGAACTAGAAAATACAGCATTTTTAGCAATGCGTGCTGTCTTCTTTATCTTAAACCTTTTGAAGTAACCATATAGTATGCTATTAATATGATTGGGTACTCTCTTACCTTAGAGGAATAATGATTCCATTCAAAAACTAAGTCTCAAATATATTTGGTTCGATTGAGGGCTTTTTCAGCCAGGTGACCACTTTCATCTGTAATCTTCTCCCAATCTGTCTGTCCGACCACAAAACCTATGGCCCTTTTCCTATCTGCGTCCTTCTTTTCTTCCAGGTCTGCCCATCTCACCTAAAGAGAACAGAGCATTAGGCTGGGCTAGAGAGAAAACTATATGCAAAGGTTCCCCTTCCTCTTTGAGTAGTTTAAGGGGCAGAATAACACATTCCAAACTACAAGATCAGAAAATAGTAAAAATTAACCCAAAAGAACAGAAGAAAGCCATATATTTTACTTAAGTCAGAGAGAAAACCACGGTCAATCACCAAGTCCTAGCCATTGCAGCTCCTCAGCAGCTGAGCCCTTGGCTCAGTCCTGCCCATTCCATCTCTGTTGGTACTCCCTTAACTCATAGGCCTCTCTTTAAGCCTAAAGTAAAGCACTAATCTTTAGTCTTTCTGCCTCTATTCACCAGTCCCGTCCATTTGCCACAGTGATCTTCCCCAAATATACATCTGTGATTTTTATCTGTTTCAAACTCTTCCCCTACCTATAGGACAAAGTCTAAGTGCTCAGACCCACTTGATTTGGCCTCTGCTTATTCTGTGGCATCTCTGGCCAGTGCTGAAGACAAGCAACTTATTTTCGATTCTCAGAGCATATCAGGTCATTTCCTGTCTAACTTTGCATGTACTAGTCTCACTTCCTGAAAAGTCTTTTCCCTAACCTCATTAACCTGCCAGGAGTATAGTCATCCTTCTCTGCTTTATCCTTTTTTTTTTTGTTAAAGAGAGAGGGACAGTGTGTGTGTGGGGGGGAGGGGGGGACCAACCAACTTCATTCACTTTTCATGTGGCTTTCGTTGCTCTGACACTGCAGTGTGTATGTGGTGCTGGGGTTTGAATCCACAACCTTGTGCATGCCAGGCAAGCACCATAACTGCAGAGCCACTGCTCCAAATCCTCAAATAATCATTTTTAATCATTACTTTCCTGGAGTTACTTCTGATTTCAACATGTCTACTTTTGATTTTTTTAAATTTTTATTAAGGAATTGAATTATTGTACAATCATAAATGTATATAGAGTAACAATATGATATGCATATGTTTCTAAATCAGAATTACCCCATCACCCACACCCATGTCTCTTGATTCTTCTGTATTTCGCCCCTATAAGCGATATAAATGCTTAAGACTGTGAATTTTCCAGAATTAAATGATTGCATAAGTACTATTTGGATTCTCAGGGGGTAAAGACATTGTTGATTGTCTCCCTGGATCCCTCCCTCCCTATTCTCTCTCCCTCTCCTCTCCCCTAATTCTCCACCTCCCTCACACATATATATGGTTGCCCTAGATTATGTGTTGCTGTGCCTTTGCTAGGTCTAATACATGAATGTGACTACCTTTCACCCAACCCTGGGTACATGTCTACTTTCGAATTCCACAATGTAGTGTAATTACCCAACTATAAATCTGTCTTTCCTATATAACTTACACACATTATATATAGACTATAAACACCTTAATATTTTTTTTTGAGATTGGGGATTCTCACTATGTTGCCAAGGCTGGTCTCAAACTTGGGAGTCTTTTTGCCTCAGCCTCCCAAGTAGCTGAGATTACTAGACTTAAAAAAAAAAAAAAAAACTTAGCTCAAGGACTGAGTTTTATTTATCTCCACGCAACAAAAACTTCTTGAAATTTAATCTTAGAAAATAGGGAGCTAGGGGGCTGGAATGGTGGCTCGGTTGGTACAGTGCTTGCCTGGCATGCATGAGGATGTGACTTCAAACCCCAGCACCACATACAATGAAGTGTTGGAGCAACGAAGGCTACATGAAAAACTAAACAAAACAAAAAACAAAAAACTGCTTCTTTCTCTCACTGTCCTTCTCTCTTAAAAAAAAAAAAAAAAGAAAAGAAAACAGGGAGCTAGCATTATTACTTTCATTCATAGAGACCCTCTGACACAACTGATACCATTATTCGTAGCAGGATTACAACTACAGACATATGATCCATGGATATTTCCTGTTGGTACTCTGATTTTTAAAAAATATGGACTCAGGGGCTAGAGTGGTGGCCCAGTGATTGGAGCACTTGCTTGGCATGTGTGAGGACCTGGGTTCAAAGCCAGCACCACATTTACGACTAAGCATTGGAGAAGCAAACGCCAGATGAATAAATAAAACTGATCCTCTCTTTCTCTCTCCCTCTTTAAAAAAATGGACTCTTACATGTTATATTAATACAATTTAAAAACATATGCAGATATATTCTATAAAAGTTCAAATACTAAAAAGTAGCCTATGACCCTGCTGCTTGCAATGCATAGAACTAAAGACTAGAAGAGACTATATTCTAAATATGCTTGTGATTTATTATCTGTGACAAAGACAGGGAACAAGAGCATCAAAAATCCATGTTTTTTACATTGGAATTAGACATGCATGATTGCTCTAAGGCACACTGAACTTCCCTTTTCCTATTTTCAGGACTGGTAATGTAATGACTTGGTTTCTCCTAATAGCAACCATCTGGTCAAAGGGAATATAGTACTAACATACAGTGGGGGAAATAACACCTGGCTCAAAAGCAGATTTTTTAAAAATAGAGAATTAATTATTTTTTTATCTAGTTTTTTAGTTTTACTAACACTTAGTTGTGCACACAGTGCTGGAGTTCGAACCCAGATCCTCATGCATGCCAGACAACGGCTCTACCACGGAGCCATTGCTCCAGCTCCAAAGCAGACATTTTTTTTTTCTTTTTTAGGGAAAGACAGAATCAACTTTATTTAGTTTTTCATGTGGCTTTTTGTTGTTCATACACTTTGTTGTGTACATGGTGCTGGGGTTTGAACCCGCGTACTTGCGCATGCCAGCCAAGTGCCATAACTACTCCAGCCCCACAAAGCAGACATTTTTAGTGAGTAGAAAACCTATGACTCAATTTCATTCTGGGTCTTAGAAAAAAGCCACATTAGTAAAAATAATGTTTTTTTGTTTTGTTTTGTTTAAGGGGGGGGACAATGGGGAGGTGACAATCAATTTTTATTTAATTTGTTCATTTGGCTTTTGTTACTCTGACACTTTGTTGTGTACTTGATGCTGGGGTTTGAACTCATGTCCCTGCACATGACTGGAAAGTGCTGAAACCTCTGAGCCCAATGTGGGCTTTTTATATACAAAAGAACTGGGCCACACAAGCATGCACGCACACACTTTATTTTGCTTAATTCATATGTACTCTTAGTTCCATTTGTGATCAAAGATACACATTTTAAAATAATTGTGATAAAAACAAATAAAAATAATAGTGATAAGGTGCATGAAGGATGACTGTGACCACTGAACCAGCTCATATGAAGTTTAAATTCATGCCTAGGGCATCTAATCCCACCCTGCTACTTTTTAAATTTTCATTTTAAATTCTAAGTCTTTAAAATTCAGATAAAATGGGCTGGAGCAGTGGCTCAGTGGTTACGGTACTTGCCTGGCATGCACAAGTATGTGAGTTTAAACCCCAGCACCATGTACACAACAAAGTCTTAGAGCAATGAAAGCTGCATGAAAAACTAAATAAAATTGATTCTCTTTCTTTCTCACTGTCCCTCTTTAAAAAGAAAATTCAGATAAAATGAAGAATATGGAATTAGAAGTATGTCATTTTTAAAATAAGCACTATGATTAAACATGAATTATGGCCTGGAGTGGTGGCTCAGTGGTTCCGGCGGTTGCATGGCATGTGTGGGGACGCAGGTACAAACCCCAGCACCACATACACAATGAACTGTCAGAGCAACAAAAGCTACTACTATTTTGAAGTTGGAATTAAAAAATATTAGAAAGTACTCCATTTTGTTTACATCTCTAATACATACTGATGTTATATTAAAATTACTTATTTACAGTGGACTCCTCCACTGAGATCAGCCCCAGAACACAGACTTCACACACAGACATCCAATTTGTGGACTGAATGAACGATCATCAAAACAGTACCCATATAAAAGGAGTGGAATAATGGTTTTCAGCAAGAAATGGCTTTTCCCCCCTTTTGACATAGTGGCTTGGTCTACTGCCAGGCTGGCCTTGAACTTGTGATCATCCTGTTTCAGTCTCCTGAGTTGCTGGATTACAGCTGTGTACCACCATGCTTAGGCCAAAAATAGCTTCTTGAGTCAGTGTCCCTTCTATTTATTTATTTATTTTTTTAAGAGAGAGAGGGAGAAAGACAAAATCAATTTTATCTAGTTTTTTATATTGACTTCGTTGCTGGGATACTTCATTGTGTACATAGTGCTGGGGTTCAAACCAGTGTCCTTGTGCATGCAAGGCAACTGCTGTAACCGTGGAAACACTGCTCCATCCCCCCTTCTTGGCTTACACTCAAAAGGTTTGATGTACATATATATTTCATCCATTATTACTAAAAGTATTTTTAAAATATACAAATTCAAACAAGGAAAATGTTCACCTTCCAGAGTCATTAACGAAATACAAATTAAAGTCCACATGAGCTGCCATTTTGTACCCAACTAAGCCAGTGAATATTCTCAAAAATAAGTATATTTTAAAGCCTAGACATTCCAAAAAATTTCAAATATGATCCAATTCTACAGAACCACCTTTTCATTGTGGTGGAAGTTAATTCCAGGAATCCATTCGATATTTTTAAAAGGATAAACTACTAAAATCAAGAAACTTAAGAAACGAATGAATAATGTCTCCTGTATATTCTGCTGCTTATGGGATCTCCTTTCCTTGTACCCTAATGCTGATTTTGGAGAGTGGTTTGAGAGTTAAAAACTATTTAAAAATCATGACATGAGGTGGGTGTGGTGGTTCACACTTATAATCCCAGTGCCTTGGGAGTCTGAGGCAGGAGGATCACAAGTTCAAAGCCAGCCTCAGCAACTCAGTCCCTAAGCAACTTTGTGAGTCCCTGACTCTTGCTACCCAGCTTACCAGAGTAAATTGCAAAGGATCATATACTTTTTTTTTTGGTATCAGGGATTGAACCCAAGGGTGCTTAACCACTAAGCAATATCCCCAGCCCCTTTTTATATTTTATTTTGAGACAGGGTCTAAGTTGCTGAGGCTGGCTTTCAACTCACAATCCTCCTGCCTCAACCTCCAAGTCAATGGGATTACAGGCGTGTACCACTGTGCCCAGTTGGGATCATATACTTTTTAGTGAACAGGGTGAGATAGTTGCTTGAGTAAAACTAAAGAAAAATATTTCTTTTTTTCTTTCTTTTCTTTTCTTTTTTTAATAAAGAGACAGTGAGAGAGACAGAGAAAGAGAGGAACAACTTTATTTAGTTTTTCACATGGCCTTAGTTGCTTCAACACTTAGTTGTGTACGTGGTGCTGGGGTTTGAACCTGGGTCTTTGTGCTTGCCAGGCAAGCACCAAAACCGCTGAACCACCGCTCCAGCCCCAGAAAAATATTTCTTATTTCAGATTATGTGTTGTTACCAGAATTACACTGAATTATTATTCTCAAGCTACTTCCCAAGAAGGACAGCCACTTTCTATTTACATTGACCTCAATGCTAAAATTGGAATAAAAGATAATCAAGTAGTCCTTGGGAGGGGCTGGGCACAAATGGAAGGCCAATAGTGGAATCTTCTCTCCCCTCCCCCAAGAAACTTAGACAAGGGTGGGGTTATGGGCTGTCTGCAGCATTTGAAAGCTGGATTCTTTAAAATGATATCTTCTTTAATGAAATGTTACTGGCATTTTTAGTCTCTTTTAAAAAAGGTATTCTTTTTAATATTCAACCACTAAGGAAATTCATAAAAAAGAAATAGAACGAAATGATGTATAAAGGTAATTATACATCCTTAATAAGATGCACAACCCCAGCCTTAGTAAGAAATATTTTTATCCCCCTACATATCAGATAGTCAAAAAGTTTGATTACAGCACTGTGGGTATAAGTGTGGCAAAACAGGTATTTATTTACATGAGGGTAAATAAACAGTTGGACCTTTTTGGAAAATAACCTTACAATATCTGTCAGAACGATAAATTTATTCTATGACCTTTTAGTGATAAAATTTCACCCTAAGGAGATATTTGCAAAAAGGTGCCAAGACTTATGCCCCAAGACTTTTACCACAGTATTTGTATTAGCAACAAAATGGAAACACAGGCATTCATCAGTAATGGACTGGGTAAATAAATAATTACACAACCAAACAAAGGGATACTAGGCAGTCCTTTAGAAAGAATGGTAGACCTGCATATACTTACTTAGAAAGATTAATTTACACAAGAAGAATGTCTGTTCAGATTAGTGTATATATGATCTCTTTGCTTTGTTAGTAGATGCGTATAAAAGATATACGTTATCTATCACTTTAACTGAATCCAATCAATATCTATGTGGAAGACCGCCGATCCTATGTCCTGGCTTCATTTCTCTGCTCCTTGTCATAGCAGAACTTCTTAAAAAATCTGTCTACATTGGCTGTCCTATACTACTTCTCCTATTTCTTCTGTCTCTCATTTAAGAGATGCACAATCATCAGCAACCCTTATGTTCCCAAATCTAATGGCCATTTCTCTGGTCTAAATTTAATTGTCTTCTCACTTAAAAATTGATTTTTCTTCTTGAAGCACTACTTCATCTTCTTCTTTTTTTTTAGAAGAGAGAGGGACAGTGAGAGAGAGAGACAGAGAAAGGGAGAAACAACTTTATTTAGTTTTTCACATGGCCTTAGTTGCTCTAACACTTAGTTGTGTATGTGGTGCTGGGGTTTGAACCCGGGTCCTCGTGCTTGCCAGGCAAACGCCAAAACCACTGAGCCACCGCTCCAGACCTCTTGAAGCACTTCTATCTGAACTACTAAATTTTAGAATCCAGCATCCCATTTTCTTTTCTATTTAAACTTTCTTCTTTGGTAAAATCATTGAGTATCATGGTTTTAAATACCATTTTCTCAAAGTTATTATTTCAGTCTGATCTCTCCCATGAATTTCACACTTGTAAATCCAACAGTTAATTATTATCTTCAATTAGATTGATTTGTATCATCTAATCAAACTGAATTAAATCTAACCTAACTTAATCTATCTAAAATGGGGTCTTGCTATATTGTTCAGACTGGCCTTGCTACTTTAGTGATCCTCCTGCCTCAGCCTTTCTGAGTAGCTGGCTACAGATGCATGTCACCACATCCAGGCCTTTACTTAGATTTCTAACTTAACTGGTTCCTCACAAAATTAAGCTTATGACTCCCCCAGATTTCTCTCTTGGTAAATGATATCACAATGGAATATTCATTGCCAGAAACCTAAAGAAGTCAAGTCATCCTTGATCTTATCTATCAATGGACCCTCCATATAAAATCCATTAAGAAGTCCCACATATTCTCTTTAACACCCTACCCTGCACCTGACTCTCTTATCCCATGACAAAATGACACAACAGCTACTTCCAACTCCCTTTAAAACTGACAACACACTAACCATGTGAGGTTCTGTTTTCCATTTTTCAAGTTATTTGCACATTTTGACTGCAAATTTGTAAGGTCTGACTCCTTTTCAGAATATGTAACATGAAACAGTATAAACTAAAATGCTCTTAAAAAAATGGCAGTCATATTATTATTTCCTTATATCTTAAATTTGATGCTTAAATGGGTCCATCATCTGTTAGAAGTTATTGACAGTCTCCTTACCCTCTTCTTCCCAGGCTCAGAAGCACGAGTTTCATAATCATCAGGAAGCTGAAGATAATCCTCCATTCTGCTGGCAATCGCCTCCCAGTCACGTTTCCTTTTAGTACCAGTCCTCAAGCCATCCAACTTGTCTGAGGGACAAACACAGAGCCATAGCATTAAGAAAGAGTGTGAATTTGTACACAATGCACACATAAGGAAAAAGAAGTCTGGAATACTTTTAGGGGGTATTATCCACATTTTTTGAGCGTCGCATCACTTGCAAACTCAAACTATCTTCTGGGCTAAGATAATGTCAAGTTCTGTGCAATTTCCATGGTCTGTCTGGTGTTTGTACTAGTCACTGTTACATTATGATGCTGGGTTAAGTAACAAATATGGGCAAACCCAGAAAAGACACTTGTCTTCTGGCCTCCTCTAGTTCCTTGTTCTCCCATACTCCCAATTCGTACTTTAGCTGTCATGTTATGAAGAAAAGTGAAAAGCTGCATTTTTCTAAAGACAATTACTTCTACTCTTTTTTCTTTTACGCAACATCGATAGCACTCATTTCATCTGTGATTGTGTGCAATACTGTACCATATGAAAAGCAAGCAGTACCAAGAACTTAACGATACTGAAGACTCAAGACGTGCAGTTTCTTAGGATTTCGGCTGCTATGAGAGTATTAACCATGAGTTAATGTCGATAAATAAGATGACTATGAGATTGGCACATTTTTGGCTACATCATGAAATACTGACCATTCTGAGCCTAAGGGCTAGTCAGCCAAAGTGACCAGATCTAATATTTCTCTCTGGACCCTGAATTTCGAGGGTCAGGCCTCCCAAGAGCTTGCAATTATAATCAATGAAATGAACAGGGATTCCACATCCAGAAACTCTGAGACACGAGGTTAGGTGTCTTAAAGAAGAGCACGCAATGAAATGGTGTGGTGTCTTTTTTTATTGGTTATTAATATTGATTTTGAATGCCACATGTGGATTATTATGAGTCATATACATTTTTTAGCTACAATGAAGCACTAAACTTTTGAATCAACTTAAGTTATATAAACACACACTAATATTAAAGCAGGCCAATAAAGGAAAGTCTAAAAGCTTTAGGAACACAATGATCATACTTCATTCAACTCCATAATGAGTGCAGAGTGCATATTAATAGAAATCTTTAAGGTCCCAAGTTGGAGAGAATCTGATATGAAAAGTGCAATGGAAGCAGTGGCAAGGAGGGTGAATTTATGCTTCAAATATACGAACTTCACACACAACAAACTGTACAATCTTTAAACACCAGGAAGATTTTTCATAATTGGCAAAGTTTTTAATTCCAAAACCCTCCCCCACAAGAACATTACCATTGAAAAAAATCAGTAAGGCAAATGACAACACTTTACAAAACTCAAGAAAAGTTTATCATCGTGTTTTGGGAAAATTTTTACATGGGTGGGTTCTGTAGAACCAGTCTTCTACTTCCTCTGCAAATCACATGCTATACCAAATGGCTCTATCTACAGGCCATATTATACATAATCTTAAAGAAGTGACCCCTTGACTGCAAAGGGACAAGATCTGGTATTAGAAAATCAACGAGGTCCTATAAGCAGTAACACCAGTCTCAGTTCAACAGTGTACAGTATTACCAGAAGAGTACGAAGTTCCAGCACACTTATTAAATAAACCTCAATGGAGTCTAAAACATAATACAATCAATTTTGATATTAACATACTTCAAAGGAAAAACTTTCACATTTTAATCCCAAGAAGAGAGCACAGCCAGGCAGCAAGGCAGAAGGGCAGTGAAAACTGCAAGAACTTTTTCTCATACACTGGGTGTACGAGAGGAGTTACAGATCAGGTGTTCTAGATTTTGCAACATGGAGTCCAGAAGAGCAGGCATTTCTAGTCTGAGCACCCTTGTTTGAAATGTTTAATTTGAAATTTTATTATGTAATCATGTTTAAAGTTTCCTTGTTGGGACTGAAGAAAAGCTCATACCTCTTCCATATGGCATACTGGAAACCCAAACACACAGATGGATGGCATAAGGTGAGGGAAGAGGAATCTGGGTTCTTAATTATAGAAGGAAGATTGGTGTCCAATACACTCGCACTAATGATTTTCAGAGGTCTGAGTTTCGAAAGATGAAGTTTTAAGATGATGATGAATTTTAAATCCAACTTGGCCGGTCACAGAATTTTATCACATCTTTAAAACAATATATATTATTATATAGCACAACAAAAAATTTTTAGATACATCTAAGTATTTCCTAAATTAAATAGTATTTCTGAAAATCTGTTCATGATGAACATACAAGGGTTATGTGCCTATACAATAATTACATTGCAACTGTGAAGTGGTAAGTGTGTCTGACATGCAGAAGGCCAATGTACAACAACTCATAAGTACAGACAAGTGACGCTGAGATGAGAAAGACAAAGGAACTTTAGATGGTGAAACCTAAGTTAGGGTGATAACGGTCTCAAATATAGTAGTTCTTACAGTTTGGGAAACTAAAATCACATCACTGGAATTTAAATAGCTTCAATGCTGAACCCCAGCATCTGGCGTGGCATATAATACCCACCTTGTTTTAGGATGCTTGTGTTCCAGATGGGAAGGAACAGTCAGTCAGGGGTAACTAAACACAGGCAATTCTGTGACACCCATGGCCAGATGCAGTTCAGGCCTGTTCTAAACTATTTTAAAATTATGCTGTTTTCAGTTTAATATTCAGACACAGGCTGAACTATATAGTGGGCACAGATCAAGACTCTGCAATGAGACCTAACCAGATGCTAGGAAGATTTTGGGTCAGAATTTTCTTACTGACAGAATCATTTGTGAATCAAATTCCTCAGTTCCAGATTCAGCTCTTCTTTTGGCTCAATAAGTGACACTCCTAAAGCTTACAATGTTTTCACCCAGCATAACTGTGTTACTAAGAGTGATTTAAGAATATTGGTACAGCTAGGTACCAAAGTGCATGCCTGTAATCCCAGTGACTCTGAAAGCTGAGGCAGGAGGATCACAAGTTCAAGGCCAGCATCAGCATTGCAAGGCCCTAAGCAACTTAGTCAGACACTGTCTCAAAATGGAAAAAAGAAAAAAAAAAAAAAAACCCAAACACCAAAGCTGGTAGAGTACTCAGAAAAAATAAACTGTACCTGTTAACTGAATATATTAAATTTTTATGACAAGGAGGGCAACATAAATAAGCTAATTCTCAAATGAAGATCCTCATGAGTTAAAGGAAAATCTCTCAACTGGCTTCAATGGACCAATCTCAAAGGAGTAAGCACTTCCAAGAAAACATACACTCCATTTGCCTTCCTCCATGACTGGATTAGCTCTCAAGAAAACATAGTGGTGCAAGATGCAAGTCCTTATACAAGGTACCATTGTCACTCCTATTAAAAATAAGCAAAAACTCAATTGTAAACATGTTAGACTTTATTTTCTAGATTCATGACCAGACTTAACCCTACCAGAAATACTTTATGTGTGAAATCCATTTTGGCAATTCATTGTCTAACACTGTCTTTTTTTTTTTCCCCCTTAAAAAGAGAGACAGTGAGAGAGAAAGAAAGAATCAACTTTATTTAGTTTTTCATGTGGCTTTTGTTGCTCCGACACTTCGTTATATACATGGTGCTTGGGTTCAAACTTGCATCCTCACACATGCCAGGCAAGCACTATAACTGCTGAGCCACGGCTCCATCCCTGTCTAATGCTGTCTTTAAAACTGACTGAATCTGTGTATTTTTTGAGAAGTAAATGGTATACATTCCAGATTTCTTCGCAAAAATTAATACCAATATTAACATCATATTTTCTTGAATAATCATAACTAACTCCATTTTCTTTTCTCCTTAGAAACCTTCTAGAAAGGAAAGTAGAAAATGAATTGGTTCCAGTTTAGAAAAGCACTATCCCAGATCACATATTACACAATGTCTTTGAAGAATATCTGTTTAGCTAAAATAGTTATCACTTTTATAATCACCTTGTCTATTTTTATGATCTTTCTCTTCCCCAAAAGATAATCATGATTTAGAGAACCAGAAGAAAGGAATGGTCTCAGTGTCTCAAACGTTATTTTAAAAGTACAGAACTTCAGAGTTAAATCTCATATAAAAATAAGCAGAACCAAAGCATCATTATATAAAAGATTAATTTGTGGTTATTACTCTCTACATGTTTAATTACACTTAAAAACAGATGTGCTTCAGGGATAGGGAAGGAGATAGCTGGTGATTAATAAGATTTCCCACAGAGGAAGGAAAAGTAGAACATGACAGTAAACCACACAGTTTTCACCTGACATACACTTAAAAAAAAAAAAAGTTCTTTTTAGTTTGTTTTCAGTACTGGGGACTGAACCTAGGGCCTCACACATGCTAGACAAACACCCTACCACTAAGTTCCGTCCCCCAGTCCTAAAAAATGTTTAGATTTTTACAACAAAGAACCTATCCCAATAATATAGCAATACTATGGTTTACGGAACTACCTTTAAACACCTGGTCAACATCAATAGTCAGCACAAGCAGTTGCACAAAACAGATTAACCTGCACAACTGTTTACGTCCTCCTCTCTGTGTCAGAAACACAGTGTGTCCTAAGTAATGAAGCAGCTAAATGACTATGTTTAGATGGTTCCTTCAATTTTGGAGTCACAGTATGATACCAGGAAGAGAAAAGCAGAGGCTGAGTCATGCTCCACACACCAGTAAGGCCTCTGTACTTCCAAAAGTTTCTAGCATGTTTTCTTAAAATTTTTACTGATATATCTTAATCAACATCTCAAATTGTTCTCCTTAAGTGAAGGAATAAAACTGAAAAAACGTTTTACAGTATCAACATGAAATACCGGGGGAATCTATTTGTTTACATGATTTTTTTGCTTGATGGAAAACCTCACATTAAGTAACTTCAAAGTTTGATTTAAACAATCATTTTAACTGGTTTACCTTGTAACCTGGCACTAAAGAGAACTTGATAGAAAATTTATATGGACATTCATAAAGCAAGATCTTCAAAAATCTGAATTATATATCTACTCCCCCTTATCCAAAAATTCTTTTAATTCATCACACAAAAAAATCTGCCTTTTAATTAATTTAACTTTAACATTTATTATAACTATAATCCTTATCCAAAGTATTCATAAACAGGTTTTTCAACTCTGAGCTACAGTTAAATATTCTTTAAAAAAAGAATAATACCAGCACCAATATTTCTGATTAATATTTTAAAAATGTCAGAAGAGATAGTATTTTGTTACTAAATTTATCAAATATCTCAATTTATTCTAAAAGTTTTAAGTGGTATAGAGAGCAATTCTTTTAAAATACTCTTTTCTTCTTTATTCTGTCACAAGATATAACTAGTTAAACCAAAAGCTAGTAAAAGAGACTAGAGGGTGAAGCAGGCTGAAAATTGTGGTTTGAGCAGAAGTTTTGGGAAATTTGTTCTTCTTACAGCAGAAAGCTCTATGACCATTACCACCAGGTATCACATATAAAAACAGGAAAAAGGAAATACCCACCTAGCTTTGCCTCAGAAGTGTCCATCTCCCATTTGCTTTTCGGAATGTAACCCTAAATCGTACACAGAGAGAAGCTCGAAGGGTTAGAAAGAGACACATACATGCAAAACACTTTTGAACTGGAAAAGCATTAAAACTGGGAATGGATTCAGTTTCCACTCACTAGTTGTAAATATATCCTTAGGGAAAACACACTCTGCTTATCTTTGAAGAAACTAAAAGACCAAACTTGCCAAACTTCATTGAATGGATTTCAGGGTAGTCACTTCAGGATAGTATCATGAAGGCGCTTTGAGGCAGCTACAGTTCAGGACACACGACTGTAGTCTGAACAACAGCTGTATAGCAATTATGATAAGAATGTACAGAGACTTACTGTGCCAATATTCACATCATTCAGAGTCTGAGAATTTATATTACTAGCTAGGTGATTCTCTAACACAGCTGCTATTCTCAAGTGATAGTAGCCAGGAGGTCCAAAATGTGTTCTTCAAGACAGTTACTTGATAGTCCAGTATCATTTTAAGTACTCAAAAGAAAGGAGGAGGGCTGGCATCACTGAACCCAATTACCCAATTATGAAGTTCAAACTCACTTTAAAATGACTCAAATCCATGTACCAGTTAGATCTTACAAAGACTACTTTTATTGAATTAATTTCAGAGCATTTCTCTTTCATCAGCTGGAAATTATATTATTATTACTGATATCTTTTAAAATTGTTTTCCCATATGAAAAACCAGAAATTTCCACAACCAACTTACATCTTAGATATAACTAAATTGTTTATTTCAAACTCCATTTTCCAGTTTACCAGTGCATCTACTGAACTATGTAGTAATGCCTTG
The DNA here is from genome assembly GCA_004027875.1 of Aplodontia rufa. NCBI lineage: Eukaryota > Metazoa > Chordata > Mammalia > Rodentia > Aplodontiidae > Aplodontia > Aplodontia rufa. The sequence goes on from PVKS010000918.1 coordinate 86,816, forward strand.
CATTTATTCACCTAGCAAGTGTATTTTTTTTCCATGTGATTTATCATGATTGCCCTTTCCTTCACTTGGACTCTGTTTTCTATTAGACCCTAACACACAGAAACTTTAACATTAGAACCTAGAAAACAGGACAGATTCATCAACGGTGTCAGCAATTTTTTTTTTTTAAATGAATCATATCTCTCTACTGTTGAGAATATTCAAGTTCGTAGAACAGACTGACACACAGCTAAGCTGGAAAGCATGTTGAAGATACGACAACAGCTTCTATGAAGAGTTTACTCGAGCAGCAGCAGCAGCATACCAGGGGAAACTATGGGTTTTACATATTTCTAGTCTTTAAGTCAGAACTAGTAATTCAGTTTCAGCTTGCCATGTAGTATGTCAGGTAATAAATAATATCATCTTTTCCAAATAAATTATTAGAACAAACCACAAGAAAGCTATGCTGAAGCAATGGTGCTGAAAGTATAAAGAAACTTGTACAAGTGATATCTCAAAAATCATCTCAAAACCTTAAGCATCATTGCAATAATATAAACTCTGAATCAAATCTACTAGGTTTACTGAAGCACTAAAGAAGGCAAACTACCACACCACTGATCCCCAACAGAAATTTTCTTAAACAAGAAATGTTTGAATTTCATGCAGTTGTATCAACCAGTACAGAGTGAAAAATGTAAAGTTTACTGAGAATTTTGTCCAAATGGTCTGATTCAAATAAGACTTGCCCTTAACCCTTTGTTTAATATTGTCCAAGAATCTTTTACTCTTGGGAAAGACTGCAATAGTAGAAGATCTTGGATTCTGTTCTTTGAATGGGTTAAGAGAAGTTTTAGAACATAAAGGCAGCAACAAGTATGTAAATTTCCACCTGTTGGAACCAACTCTAGCATCTTCCCACTGGTAAAGTGTTAGGCCACTTGAGAACAGTCCAGCAGGGAAGAATTCTAAAGCTTCCTTGCAATACTCTGATGTAGAAATGGAGTATTATAATGTGTTTCACTTTAAAAAATAATTGTACATTCTATGAAAATCTCCAAGTTTTGACCTACACCCAAACAACTGAGATGTTATGAATCATATCCTGAACTGAAATCTCTACAAAGGTAGAACTTCAGAAAGCTAACATTGTAGACTTCCCACATGGCCATTTTCTAGCCATTGGCCATAAATGTGGCAAGAAACTAAAGAGGTCATTAACCATCGTCCAGAACAGTGTGGATCTTTGAGTGAACTTCCTGCGTACATTTTTGATTATGTATGTCAAAATACAACTGAGGAAAAACCGACTTTGTTTAAAAACAAAAACAAAAAAAAAAAAAAAAAAAAAAGAAAAACATACTGAGACTCAAATGCCATTAACTTTAAATCTATTTTTTAATCCACATTTAAAATCTAGGAATGTAGAGGTTGACACCATCTCTATATAAACACAGTTTCTATTAAGAGTTCTCTATATCACACATGGGTTTGATGGGACCATTCCTTCGAGATTCTGTATACTCTAGGGGATAGGAGTCGGGTTCTCAATTTGTACATTTTCAGAGGAAATATGAGAAGCAACTTTAGCAAAAGCTGAAATATTAAATAAACCAAGTAAAATTCTGGATTTAAAAAGCAACACTATTCCAAGGCATTGCTTATCTATATCTCATTAGCAAATACGGAAAAGTCAACATAACTCTTTTATGTCGCATTTTCTTGAATGACAGGGTAAGGCAAACATCTCTTACAGAGGTGTGATCAAAAACATTTACAGTACACAGGTACTTCAAACTCACATTATGTAAGTTTCTAATCAGCCTAAGCAAAACCCATTGGCTACACAGTCAAGTAATTTTTCCCATCTCTTAACAGGAGAAAATGCAGAAGAACAAATCCAGTAGCCAGTAGCAACCCTTTGCCTCCTCATAAGTTCTGACTTAGTTGACAGAAACTCAATTTTGAGATCTTGTTGCAAAGAAGAGACAATTATGCATATGTTGGGTAGGCTGTACCACATATCTGCTGGAATGTAAGAATGCCCTTTCAAATATAATTGATTTTCTCAAAAAGTATACTGCCCTAAAACCACCCACAAACAGATGAGTGAGTACAAAGTTAAGTTTCTTAGCACTCTGTTAAAGTTTTCTTTTAACAAAGGGTTCTTTTGGTCTAGGGAAAAATAAAAAGTATTCAAAAGTTTCCTTGAAGATGATTATGGAAACTTTTACCATTAAAAAGTGTATATCAACAGTAGTAATTTGACCACAGATCTGAATATAAAACTTCCTTAAGAAATCTAATAAAGAGACACTTTGTTCAAAGTGGTTGGTCTGTCTCCTACCAGTTCGCTTTCCTCTTCCTCTGCATCTTTCTTTTCTTCCTTCTGTTCTTCAATATTTGCATCAAAATCTTCCATCTCTACCTACAGTATGCCCATAATAATTTAAAAAAAAGACTGAGTTAACATTTAGGAAGCTATTCAATTACTCACTAAGATCAGGAATAAGTACAGTTGCAGAGTAAGATCACAGACTATTAATTGTCAAACAGAATCGATAAAGACAGAATGATATTCTGTCCTGGATATTCATCTTTATAATTCCCTATAAGGTTGAATATAATGCTTTATTCCAAGTGTGTACACGTGTGTGTGTTTGTGTGTGTGTGTGTGTGTGTGTGTGTATATATATATATATATATTTTTTTTTTAAAGAGAGAGAAGGAGAGTGAGAGAGAGAAAGAACAGAATCAATTTTATTTATTTTTTTCCACCTGGCCTTTGTTTCTCCAACACTTGGTTGTACATGTGGTGCTGGGGTTCAAACCTGGGTCCTTCTGCATTTGCAAGCGCTCCAACCACTAAGCCACTGCACCAGCCCCCAAATAGATATTTTAAATGCTTATGCATTACCAGGATTTCTTTTTAAAAACTTTAACAAGTATTTTTTTTCCCATTAGGGTAAACATATAAATGATCCAAATTTCAAAATATAAGAAAAGGTATAGTGAAAAGTGGAACGATAGCGTGGCCCAGAACTGTAGCAATGCAAATGAGAGTACGGAAGCATTTATAAAGTAAAATGGACAAAACTTGTAACTGACTATATGGTAAACCGACAGGGTCAACTTACATAGGAGAGAATAAAGTCAGAGACAACTTTCAGATTACTAGTTTTACCAACCAAGTGATTGTGCTGGGTGAATGCCTATAATCCCAGTGGCTTAGGTGGCTGAGACAGAAAGATTGCAAGTTCAAATCCAGCCTCAGCCATTTATCGAGGTCTCAAGCAACTTATTGAGACTCTGTCTCAAAACAAAACAAAAACAGGCTGGCTAGGGATGTGGTTCAGTGGTTACTTAATGTGCCCCTGGGTTAAATCCCTGGTCCCCAAAACTAACGAACAAACAAAAAGCCCAAACAAACCAAATGATTGGTAGCTTTAACTGAAAAGGAACAGGATTGGATGAATTACATTTTGGGTGAGTTGAGTATGAAGTGTACTAAGATAACAGTTTGGTTTTTTTGGTACAGAATTTAGAAAATAATCATGGTAGAATTACAAAAATCACCTATAATTCCTCCACTAAAAATATGAGATTATGGCACTGGAGCAGTGGCTTAGTGGTTGGAGAGCTTGCCTGGCATGCATGAGAACCCAGGTTCAGACCCCAGGACCACATGCACAACAAAGTGTTGGAAAAACAAAAATCAGATGAAAAAAATAAATAAAACTGATTCTCCTAAAAAAAAAAAAAAATTGAGATTGTAATATAAAGCACAAAAATGGCAATAAAAGCAAGGGCACAAGAGTGGGCAATTTATGGTAGCAGAAAGAGTCCGATTATTTATAATGTGCAAAGAAAAAACTAAGCTATGGATAGATTCCCTATGACATCAAAAAACGGCTTTTTTAAGGCTGGGAAGCAGGAGACACCAATACAGGAAACTGAAAAGTGATGGCCAGAAAGATAAAAACAAAGTCAGGGGCGTGTAGACGCACGAAAGCCAAGAGAAAAGTTTGTTTTCAGGAAGGTGCGCATAGTCAACTATATCACATGTGGCTACAAAGTTTAACAACAGAAGTGAGAATTGTCCATGGTCATAGAAATCACTGGTGAGAGTCACCAGGGAATGGAAGGCGCAGAAGCCGCAGGAAATGGGTTGAGGAGCAGCATGAGGGTTAAAAATATGAGTATAGAAAACTCCCACTCACAGGAAGAGGTTAAACACAACACAAGTACATAGCCTGGTACTTTTCATTATAAAAATTTTCTTCCACCAAATTAACTGATAGTACTAACGAGTGAAAATAAAATGTTAAAGAAAGATATTCGCAGATCCAAAGAATTTCCCTTATAGATTATTATTACAACAAGAGAAAGGTGGAAAAACTTGATAGATACTACTTTAGCCAAGCCATCAATGTCTAAATCACAATGAGATAAACTGACTTCATATGGCTCCTGATAGGATGTACTGAGGTCAAAATATAACTCATGTAGCATTCTTGCTAATGTTCAACCCACATCTCAGCACATGGAAACAGATAAACCCAAACTGAGGCTCATTCTACAAAACTGGCCTACACTCTTTAAAACTTCTGTCTTGGAGTGGTGGCTGTGGATTTGTGGCACTTGCCCAGCACGTGTGAGGACACAGGTTTAAACCCCAGCACAATGTATATGATGAGGTGTTAGAGCAACAAAAGCCACATGAAAAACTAAATATAACTTTCTCTTTCTTAAAAAACAAAAAAACATCTGTCTTTATAATAATGATAGGCTGAGAAATTACTTTTTGTATTAAAAAATTAGATTCTGGATTTAAAACAACTTATAAAGCATGTCATAGGGACAGTTGGTAAAATCTGAACATGGACCATGTATAATTCAAGAAATGTAATTCAAGATATTATTATTTAAATTTTTAAAAATTATAGATGGATACAATATCTTTATTTTATTATTTTTATGCATGGCTTAGAATTGAAACCAATGCCTTACATGTGCTAGGCAAGCATTTTACCACTGAGCCACAAGCCCAGTCCCAATACATTTGTATGATTTACTATTAATATTTTATTAATGCTAGATTTTCTGAATTTGATAATTAACTAGTTTTATAAGAGAATTATGTTGTTAGGAAATAACTACAAAAGTATTAGGGGTGATAGACTGTGAGATCTGTAACTTAAGTCTCAACTGGTTCCACAATAAAAATGTCAACATTAATAATAATAATAATATCAAATATATATCTATATAGAAGAAAAGGTGGCAAAATATAAACAATTGGTGAATCTCAATGAAAGGTCTGAGGCACAGGTTATTTATACTATTCATGTAACTTTTCTGTTTAACATTTTTTACAGTAAAAAAAGGTGAAAAAAATGTTTTTAAACTGCATTTAGGCTAAATGTACACACTTACCTCTTCAATAGCAGCATCTTGTAGCAAAGAACGAATGTCTAGACGCATCATGTGACGAGGGGCAGTTTCCCAGTGATCAGCCATCTATTCAGAGATTCAGGATGTCAAGTTATTTCTAGAAACTACTCATATAAAGACCAAGTGAGGGGGCTGGAGCAGTGGCTCAGCAATTACAACACTTGCCTGGCATGTGCAAGGACCTGGGTTTGAACCCCAGCACCACATACACAATGAAGTGTCAGAGCAACAAAAGCCTCATGAAAAACTAAAGTTGATTCTTTTTCTCTCTCTTAAAAAAAAAAAAAAAAGACCAAGTGAGTATCCAAGAAAAATGTAACTAATACTGTGAGGTGGAACAGGCCAGTTCCAGGAAAAGTCAAGCTGCCCCTTTCATGTTTACATAGGAAAAGAAATGTTTATAAAGCAGGTAGAAAAGACATTCTGAAAGAAAACAAGATAAAGAGCTTCCAGATAATAATTCTGATACTGAAAAAATGAAGCTCAGGGTACAATTATATGTTTCTGAAATCACCTTATTTATTTCTTTAAGCTTCCTTCCATGAATATTTCTCTTGCCACATGTCTGGTTATCTGCACTCATTTCAGCCAAATATACCTAAGCAACAATAGATAATAATTAGGCAAAGAAATATAAAACTTATATGAAAATGAAGTGCTTTAAAGTTCTTTGAAATCTATACCTCAAATCCCTTGGTTTTTGCTGCACTCCAAAACTGGTCAAAATGTCTAACTCTGTCATTGATAGCATCCAGAATGATGAAGGGAAAAAAGCCATCATCCAGAGTCTTTTTGAAAGTTTTGAACATGCTGGTACGGTAAGTCTCCTCCATCTCAGCTTCATATTCATATTCCATGACCTAAGATCCCCCCAAAGAGATCTGAAGTTAGCCAAAGCAAGGACTCATTCTAGATTTTTTCCCCTGGTTAGCATCTGGATAGAGATGCTTTTGTAGTCTTTCCTTCACACCTGAGTACTAAAATTTGTGTTCAGAAAAGAGAAGTTTCAGTCTTCAAAAAAGCACATCTCTCTCCTTTAAATATTATTAATAAATCAAACTCAGAATATAATCAAAGAGGAATATACTGTACCTTCTTTTTCACTTTCTTTCCAGAATCTGGATCCTTTTCTTCTTTTTCTACTTCAGTGATGAAGTAATCATCCAGGCTTAAAACTCTCGGTGCGGGTCCTCCAAACTCTACTTCCTTATCCTAAGAATCAAATAGTCAAGAAGATTAAACAAGAACATCTAGCAACACATAATCTAGGGCAATCATAGATACGTCTCAGGAGGACGGGGAGGGCCAGGTAGGGAAGGGGAAGGGAGGGAGATCAGGGAGGGATCTATGGGGTAAATCGGATTTAAGAATATATGCATATCATATTGTTACTTTGGATGCATTTTTGATTTACGATAACTATATTTCTTAATAAAAGTAAGCTAAAATCTTTTAAAAAATAAATAAAAAAGAACATCTATGATATATATTAAAGAATTCTGATTTACTGAGAACACCAACGTTTCCTCTTATGACTAAATGATATAGAATTTTCCGATGGTTGCAAATCAAGTACAGGCAAAAACACCTGTCTATATAGATAAAAAAATTTATATGGAACAACATGTAATGTGGGATCTATGGACTACTACAAGTAATTAAATGGGAGATACCTATTAACACTAAAAAATTGCTCACTAACATAAACAACTAATTTTTCCACTTTACCATACTCACTCGAATGAGCTTTGCAACATGAGTCTTTCCACTGCCAGGCAATCCTCTCATTATAACAACAATCTGAAACACATGGGGGGAAAAATCAACTACGGAGATTTTTTTTGCAATAAGACCTTAGTCAAGAGTGACCTATTATTCTTCAGGAGGGATCACATGATAGGTCATAACGCAATTTTTTTTTCTTTTTTTTTAAAGAGAAAGAGGAAGAGAATGAGATAGAGGGAAGAGAGAATTAACTTCACTTATTTTTTCATTTGGCCTTTTTTTCTCCAAAACTTCAGTGTGTATGTGGTGCTGCCACACAAGTGTTCCAACTGCTGAGCTACTGCTCTAGCCTCATAACACACATCTTAATAAGTTTGGAAAGGATAGAAATAAATCAAAGTATGTTATCTAACCACATTGGATGATATTAGAAATTGGCAGTAGGAAAAAATTGGGGAAATTCAAATATGTGGAAAATAAATAACACATTCCTAAACAATCCATGAGTCAAAGACAAAATCAAAACAGACATCAAAAAATACTCTGACATGAATGAAAAACAAAAACATATCAAAGCTCACATGAGATGAAGGTAAAAAGTGTTTAAAAGAAATCTTACATCTATAAATGCCTATATATTAAGAAAGAAAAAAGACCTAAAATCAGTAACCTAAACTTCCACCTCAAGAAACTGGAAAAAAAACAAACAAACAGCAAACTAAAGCGACAGAAGGAAAGAAACAAAGATTAGAGCAGAAGTTAGTAAAATAGAGAATAAAAAGTAGGGAAAAAAAATCAGTAAAATTTTGTTATAGTTTAGAATGGTTTGAGTTTGAGTGTGTTCTGCAACATTCATAAGCTGAAAACATGGCCCTACCCTGCAGTGTTGAGTGTGAAATCTTTAGGAGGTGTGGCCTAGTGAGAAGTAATTAGGTCACTGGGAGTATACAAGAAGTGTTTTTTTTGGTGTTTTTTTTTTTTATTTTTGGTACTAGGGATTGAACTCAGGGGTATTTAACTACAGAGCCATATCCTCAGCCCTTTTTATTCTTTGAGACAGGGTCTAAGTTGCTTAGGGTCTCACTAAGTTGCTGAGGCTGGCTTTGAACTTGCGATCCTCCTTCCTCAGCCCCCTGAGCATCCAAGATTATAGGCGAGCACACCATGCCCAGCTGTAATGTAGTTCTTGAGGGTACCTGGATCTTTCCCTTAAGAATGGGTTGTTATAAAAAGAGTGAGCCTAGCCTCTGAGTAACTCTGGCTTTTTGTCACACCTGTCATCTCTCTTCTCACATACTTTCCAATGTAGGCAGAAAGTCCTATCAGAGCCAAGCAGCTGCTGGCACCATGCTCTTCAATCTCTAGGATCATAAGCTAAATAATACCTTTTTTCCTTACAAAGTACTCAGCCTCAGGTATTTTGCTATAGGAACATAATACAGACTATAAAATCAAAAGATGATTCTTTGAAAAAAATCAACAAATTGGATAAACTTTTAATTAGGCTAAGAAAAAAGAAGACTCAGGGCTGGGGCAGTGGATCAGTGGTTATGGCACTTGCTTGGCATGCTCCAGGATGCAGATTCAAACCCTAGCACCATATACACAACAAAGTGTCGGAGCAACGAAAGCCACATGAAAAGCAAAAAAAAATTGATTTTCTCTTTTTCTCTGTCTCACTGTCCCTCTGTCTTTTATAAAAAATCAAATAATGAGCTTTTTTCTGCCTGTGGACGTCACCAAGAAAGCATTGTTAAGTCTCTATTCCCACCACTGTCATGTCTAAATCAGAGTCCCCTAAGGAGCCCAAATAGCTGCGGAAGCTATTCATTGGAGGGCTGAGCTTTGAAACAACTGATGAGAGTCTGAGAAGCCATTTTGAGCAATGGGGAACACTCACTGACTGTGTGGTAAGGAGGGACCCAAACACTAAGCACTCCAAGGGCTTTGGGTTTGTCACTTATGCCACTGTGGAGGAAGTGGATGCAGCCATGAATGCAAGGCCACACAAGGTGGATGGAAGAGTTGTGGAAGGAAAGAGAGCTGTCTCAAGATTCTCAAACATCAGGGGCCCATTTAACCGTGAAAAAGAGCTTTGTCTGTGGCATCAAAGAAGATACGGAAGAGCATCACCTACGGGATTATTTTGAACAGTATGGGAAAATTGAAGTTATCGAAATCATGACCAACAGAGGCAGTGGAAAGAAGAGGGGCTTTGTTTTTGTGACTTCTGATGACCATGATTCTGTGGATAAGATTATCATTCAGAAATACCACATTGTTAATGGCCACAACTGTGAAGTAAGGAAAGCCCTGTCAAAGCAAGAAATGGCTAGTGCTATATCTAGTCAAAGAGGTTGAAGCGGTTCTGGAAACTTTGATGGTGGTCGTGGTGGTGACTTTGCTGGAAATGACGATTTTGGTTGTGAAGTAAACTTCAGTGGTTGTGGTGGCTTTGGTGGCAGCCATGGTGGTGGTGGATATGGTGGCAGTGGGAATGGCTATGATGAATTTGGTACCGATGGTGGTTATGGAGGAGGCAGCCCTGATTACTATGGAGGAAGCAGGGGCTATGGAAGTGGTGGACAGGGTTATGGAAACCAGGGCAGTGGCTATGGCGGGAGTGGCAACTATGACAGCTATAACAACGGAGGAGGTGGAGGCGGCTTTGGCGGTGGTAATGGAAGCAATTTTGGAGGTGGTGGAAGCTACAAAGATTTTGGCAATTACAAAAATCAATTTTAGAATGTGTGCTGCTGAAGTGAGCACAATTACAACAATCAGTCATCAAATTTTGTACCCGTGAAGGGTGGAAACTTTGGAGGCAGAAGCTCTGGACCTTACGGTGGTGGAGGCCAATACTTTGCCAAACCACAGAACCAAGGTGGCTATGGAGGTTCCAGCAGCTATGGCAATGGCAGACGGTTTTAATACTGCCAGGAAACAAAGCTTAGCAGGAGAGGAGAGCCAGAGAAGTGACAGGGAAGCTACAGGTTACAAGAGATCTGTGAACTCAACCAAGCACAATGGTAGCAGGGCCTAGCTGCTACAAAGAAGACATAGTTTAGATAATACTCATGTGTGTGGGCAAAGAAACACGACGACTGTATTTGTGACTAATTGTATAATAGATTATTTTAGTTTCTGTTCTGTGGAAAGTGTAAAGCATTCCAATACAAGGTTTCAATATAGACTTCTTTTTTTTTTCTTTTTTGCACCCATGCTATCGATTGCTAAATATAATAGTCTGATCACAACGCTGAATAAATGTGTCTTTAAAAAAAAAATTCAAATAATGAAACACATCATATCAACATACTAAATACCAAAACTCTGGGCTGGGGATTTAGCTCAATTGGTACAGCACTTGCCTAGAATGACTAAGACTCTGGGTTCCATCCTTAGTAACACACACACACACACACCCCAAAAATCACACAATAATTTCAATAGGCATTTAAAAAAAAAGAGCCCTCAATAGAATCAGAAAGACCCCAAAAGTGAACATTTATGAAAAAGCCACAGGTAACATCATACTTAATAGTGAAATACTGTGTGTTTTCTGAGATTAAGAACAAATAAGGATGTCCACTCTTGTGTCCACTCTTGTATTCAACGCTGTAATGGAGGTTTCATCAAGGGAAGTTAGGTCAGAAAGAGAACTAAAACATCCATCTTATAAAGGTAAAAATAAAACTATTTCAGATGACAAGATCTTATATATAGGAAACCCTAAGAATCCACTAAAAAAGCAGTTGAAACTGATAAGTGAGGTTGGCATTATTATAGAATCCAAGATGAATACACAAAAGTCAACTATACTCCTATATACTTGTGATGAATAACCCAAAAATGAAATTAAGCCAATTACATAAAATATCATATTAAATGTGAATGGATTAAACAAGCCAATCAAAAGACAGACTGAGTTAGGAGTACAACTCAGTGAATGTATGAGGCCCTGGATTTGATCCCAACACACCAGGGGAAAAAAAAAACCCAGAAAAGAGTCAGACTGTATAAAAAAGCAAGAATCGGCTTTATGCTGTCCATAGAAGACACACTTTATATTAAAAGACAAATAGACTGAAAGTAAAGAGATGGCCAAAGACATATAGGAGTACCACCTTACCCACAGGGAATACATTTCAAAACCCCTAGCAGTTTCATCTCTGAAACCACAAATAGTACAAAACCCTACATGCAAGCACTGTAATACTGTGACAGTCACTCTGACTGACCGAGAGGTGGGTAGTGTACACAGTGTGGACATGCCAGTTATAGGAATGATTCACTTCCTGGACAGGACACAGCAGGACAGCACAAGATTTTGTCACGATACTCAGAACAGCATGCAATTTTAAACTTACTGAATTGCTTATTTCTGAACATTTCTATTTAATATTTTAGGGTCACCTATGATCTCAGGTAACTGAAACTGTAGAGAATGAGCCATGGATGATGGTGGTGGGTCGACTGAATCATGCACACAGCAACCACAGAAAAGTTAAGATAGCTATACTTTATAATAGTAGGGGAGAAATGACTGTAAAACAATGACCTACTAATTCTACACACATGGAATCAAAATATTTGGCTAAAATCCTAGTAGCAGCCTACCAAAAGGAATAATTATTCTGCAGAAGAAGACAAATTTAGAAGAACGCATATATTCGGAGGTCACTAGGAAATTAAGCCTAACCTAATCAAGTTTCCAAGTTCTCCCTTTTTGTGTCTGATATATAAACCAAATCCACTTTCAGCCTCTTCAAAATGCAATTAAGCTCTAATTTTTTTTAAAGCTTTCAACATCTTTTTTTGCCAAGAAATTTAGCTCTAGCTTCTTTAAGGTACTATAGTGTGTTTGAGAGATTAAATGGTGATTCAGAAGGTATTAATTCTATGTTGCAGAAAAGTAGGAAAATTCTATTCACATATTAAAATGATTTCTTATCATCTTCAGAATTACAAGAAAACTAGTCAACTCCATTGACTCACTCTTTCAGGTCTGCTCTCTCGGCCTGGTGGTTTCAAAATGTCATCCACATTCTTTGATTCAGGCTTCTTCTCAACCCGTGGAGCTGGAGGTGGCTGGTGGCTTAATGAAGGAGCTGGCAGGGGCATTCGCTCCTCTGGGTAAGTTCTTCGTTCTCCTAGAATTCCAATAGTTGAATACAATTACTATTTACATAGAAATTATTTTGCAAGTTAAATGTCTGCTCTCATCCTAATCATAATTCCTACCAAGTCTACTGGTTTGAGGGCTACTTTTAATTTTAGTTAGAGAAGATTTAAAGTAAAATAAATCTACTGAGAGAAAGAAAATGAAAAGATCTAGGTATATTTCAGGAAAACAAATGCTCTGTGAAATACTGAATTCATCCTTGTTTATATTAAATGTAGGGAAAACACAAACAGCAGGACACAGAACAATAATAAATACTTTGCTGGAAAACCCCAAGTAAATGAGCTTAGAAAAGCTTAGGTAAAAAAGTGTAACTTATAAAAAAAACTAAAGCAGTCTAAATGTACAACAATAAGGGTCTTATGTTTTATCTATGCAGTGGAATGTCACACAGCCACTAATATGCTCAAGGTCCTAGTTCAATCCCCAGCACCAAATAATAAACAAACAAACAAAAAAAACCTGCATTTATATTTTGATCCCAACTTCATACATATGTATGTATGTGAGGACAGAATGAGAAGAAAAATACAAACTATACTATTTTGTAGTATGGTGGGTAGTGAGATTACAAGAGACTTTGTTTCTGTTTTTCAAAATTTAATTCTACAGCTACAAGGAAAAGCATCTCCCTTTAATCACATTCTCAACATCTTTATAATTAATTAGTAAGGAATCCCTCTACCTCCAAACATGGATGGGCCTTCATAGGCTGGTCGGTCAGATTTCCGGTCATAGGATGGCCTATCAAAGCCCCCTCTTCTGGATGAGGAGTGGTCTTTTTTGTCTCGATATGACTGAGTTCTAGAAGGTATAAAAAGAAGTACTGAGGTAAATTAAAAATATTCAGAATCTCTCCCTTATAATGCAATACCATTATCTGCCCAATCTTCTCTATAGTTTCTAAACAAAGCCAATATTTGTATGTTGATTTTATTTTTTCATTTAGCTCTACCTATTTAAACACATCTAAAAAGACCCATGAATTGCAAAAAATAAATTGCCTGCCTATAATTAATGGCTGTATCTTTCTTTACTCAAAATACCATTTCCTTTCCTTTCTATGTATCTCCATCTCTCATTTAATCAGCTGGAATTTGAGCTAGCAAAACTTAAGCACCAGCTTTCCTGAATACAGGCCCAGAATTCCTATTTCCTCTCCAAATTATACATGCATACATACATATATGCACATACAAGAAGAATATGTCATTTACTAAATTTCCTTTAGAACACTGACTTTTGGTAAACTTATACATGACAATTTGTACATCTAGCCAAGAAATTTTTCATTGTATACCTATCATCTCGGGGCCGGCGCTCTCTGTCAAACCGATCTCGGTCATAGTCAATAACACGATCCCGGTCTCGTTCCCTATGTGTCTCCCGATCCCTTTTAAAATCTCGATGATCTGCTATGACATTACTTTGACGATCAAAATAAGGCTCACGGTCTCTGTCTCTATCATAGCGATCACGCTGGCCTGTATGGTCTACAAAATACAAGTAACAAAAAATAAGAAGTATATCCCTTTTTCAGAAATAAAAGCAGAAAAGCATGAATCTAACTTTTGAATTAGTATAAAATGCTGCCCTAAATTCAACTTAGTAATCATTTAGCTATATTAAACGAAGGTCCAGCTGGACATTGTGGCATATGCCTATAATTCCAGCACCTGGAGAGGCTGAGGCAGGAGGCTTCCAAGTTCAAAGCAAGCATCAGAATTTTGCACCAGCCTAAGGAACTAAGTGAGACCCTGTCTCAAAGTAAAAAGTAAAATGGGATGTGGATGTGGCTCAGTGGTTAAGTGCCCCTGGGTTCGATCCCTAGTGCAAAAACAAACAAACAAAAACAAAACAAAGCAAAAAACAAGGAAGGCCCAGAAAGTATCACTAAAAGGAAAATCATATAATAATTAGGCCCTAAAATTAGGTCTAAAAGTACTGAACTTGGGCTGGAGCAGCAGCTCAGCAGTGGGAGTGGTTGCCTGGAACATGCAAGGAGCCAGGTTCAAAGCTCAGCATCACATACGCAACTGAGTGTCAGATAAACAAAGGCCAGATGAAAAAAAATAAAATTGATTTTCTCTCTCTCTCTTAAAAAATAAAAGTACTGAACTTTCTGGGAATCCTACCTGTCTCAAAAGTTGACCTTTCAGGTAGTGGATCTGGGCGCAGGGTTATTCTCTCTCCATACGGTATCTGTTCAACTTTATTAGTGGACATATCTGGTAAACAAAATCAGGGATAAAATGTTTTAACAGCAAAGCTTAAGAAAATCAAACCCAAGGTCAACAATTCTTGTAGAATTCCATATATTTGTTCATAACCACTACTCACCCCGACCATGGCCATAGTCAACAGTCTGCTGCACTGGTGGCGGCTTGGACATTGGTGGCATACCCATAGGCATTGGGCCGGGAGGGGGAATGGCAGAATGAACAGGAGGAGGCGGTAATACTGGAACAGATGGAATTGTTGCAGTTTCTGACTTAAATTCTGAATTCAGTCCTTGTTCATCATTTGTATCCCACAGTCCATAGAAAGAATCTTCATCCCAGCGTTCCTGTTCCACGGCTGAAGACTGTGGCTTTATCACTGGAGGGGGAGGAGGAGGTGGTGGTGGCGGCGGTGGCGGTGGCGGTATTGGCACAGGAGGCCTGGTCATAGGAACGGATGATCTTGGTGGAACAGAAGGTCTTACAATTGAACCTGGTGGTTTACCCATAGGAGGAGGTGGTCTATAGGACCCTGGAGGCTAGAGGACAGAGTAAAAATGACTTAGCAAATGAGCATACCACCATTTTGTCACAGATCAATGAAATTAAAATCGACTTTTTAATCTCTAAAATTAATAAACTAGACTCATTCAAAACTTAAAAATCGGGGCTGGAGCAGAGGCTCAGTGGTCATGGCACTTGCCTGGCATGCGCAAGGATGTGAGTTCAAACCCCAGCACCATGGACACAATGAAGTGTTGGAGCAACAAAGGCCACATGAGAAACTGAATAAAACTGATTCTTTCTCTTTCTCCCTCAAAACAAAAAAAAAAAACCTTAAAAATCTTTGTTCTTTAAAAGTTATCATCAGTGGGCTGGAGCGGTGGCTCAGCGGTTACGGCGCCTGCCTTGCATGCATGAGTATGTAAGTTCAAACCCCAGCACCACATACGCAGTCTCAGAGCAGCAAGGGTCACGTGAAAAACTAAATAAAGTTCTCACTTTCTCTCTCTCTCTCACTGTCCCTCTCTATTTATTTATTTTTTTTTAAAGAGAGAGGGACAGTGAGAGAGTCAGAGAAAGAGAGAAACAACTTTATTGAGTTTTTCACATGGCCTTGGTTGCTCCAACACTTAGTTGTGTACGTGGTGCTGGGGTTTGAACCCAGGTCCTCATGCTTGCCAGGCAAGCGCCGAAACCGCTGAGCCACCACTCCAGCCCTGTCCCTCTCTCTTTAAAAAAAAAAAGTTGTCAGTGGTTGCAGCACTTGGCTGGCATGAATGAGGATGCAGATTCAAACATATACACAACTAAATGTCAGAAAAACAAAAACCAGATTAAAAAAATAAAATTCTCTCTTAAAAAAATAAAAAAAAAGATTAGAAAAATTAAGTTACAGAGAAGTCAAAATATATACAACTCTCAAATATAATAAAGGACTTGAGGGGCTGGAGCAGTGGCTCAGTGGTATTGCGTTTTCCTGGCACGTATGAGGACCTGAGTTCAAACTCCAGCACTACGTACACAACTAAGTGTCAGAGTAACAAAAACCAGATGAAAAACTAAATAAAGCTGATTCTCTCTCTCTCTTTTTAAAAATATATAAATAAAGGACTTGAATTTAGAATATTTAGTTTTTCATCTTGTTTTCATTGCTCTGACACTTATCTCGGTATGTGGTGCTGGAGTTCAAACCCAGGTCCTTTCGCATGCCAGGCAAGCACCATAACCGCTGAGCCACCACTCCAGCCCCTAGAATATATAAAATTCTTATAACTCAATAGTAAGACATAATAAAAATACATAAGGGCAAAATATTTGAATTGATGTTAACCAAAAAGATATGTAAATGGCTAATGACACAAAAAGATGCTTAACATCATTAGTTATTTTCTCATACCCACTAGAACAGCTAAAATTAATACCACAGACAAAAACAAATGACAGTGAGGATGGAGAAAGAAGATTCCTCTTAAATTGTTAGTGGAAACATATAATGGTGCCACTACTTTCGAAAATGGTTCGCCAGTTTCTCAAAAAGTCAATGTAAATTTATCATATGACTCGGTAATTGTACTCCTATGTATCTATCCAAGAAAAATAAAGAACATGTGTCTACTCAGAGTAAAGACCTGTACTCATAACAGCATTATTCAACAGTCCAAATGGCCATCAATTAGAGAATGGATAAACCAAATGTGGTATATTAATAAAATGGATACTGTTCAGCAATAAAAGAAATGAAATACTGATTCATACCATGACATGAATGAATCTTGAATACATGTTAAATGAAAGAAGCTGACATAAAAGACCACATACTGTACGATTTATATTCATATCATTTATATGAAATGCCAAGAAAAGTAAAAACTAGAGAGGCAGAAAGTAGACCAGTGGGGCCTAGAGGTGGGGATTAAGAATGAAGACTAAAGAGCACAGGGATCTTAGTGGGGTGAAAAAAATGTTCTAAAAATGGATTATAGTGAGTTTCTTGGTGAATTTAGTTAAAAAAAAATCACTGAGTTGTACACTGATAATGGGTGAATTATATGGAGTGTAAATTATACCTTGATAAATTTGTTTAAAAAGGAAAAAAAATTATCTTCAACACCATCATCCCCTCTCGTAATATACAACATCATCTTTTTCTTCTTCTTACCTTGCTTATATTCAAATGTCCCCAGTCCAC
Source organism: Aplodontia rufa (assembly GCA_004027875.1). Lineage (NCBI taxonomy): Eukaryota > Metazoa > Chordata > Mammalia > Rodentia > Aplodontiidae > Aplodontia > Aplodontia rufa. The sequence goes on from PVKS010000918.1 coordinate 104,073, forward strand.
CTGAAATCTACTAAATTTCTGTGGGAAGGTCCTAACATAAATCTAAAACAAATCAACCAGAGCTTGGGAACATCACAGGGGAGGAAAAGAAGAGGATGATGGAAACAGGATGGTTAATGGGTACAATGTGCAGCTGAATAGAGAGGAATAATTTCCAATGTACAACAGGGTAAACTGCTTGACAACTATTAATTGAATGTTTTAAAACAGCTAGTACAGAGGATTTTGAAAGTTCTCAACACGAAGTTGTTTGAGGTAATAGTTATGGAAATTATTCTGATCCGATCATCATATACTACATAAATATATTGAAATGTAACATTATACTTCATCAATATGCACACAATTACCATTTATCAATTAAAAATAAAAATATAGGGCTGGAGTGGTGGCTCAGTGGTAGAGCACTTGCCTGTCATGCATAAGGACCTAAGTTTGAATCCCAGCATCACATACACAACTAAGTAGAGGAAAAACAAAAACAATAACCCCTCCATGGGTAATTATGATGTTCATCCTTTGACTAAGAACCTTAGCTATGAATCATCTTCCCAACTCTATACAGTACTATCTCCTCCACAAAAACAGTAAATTTCCAGTGAGAAACTCTAGGAAACTCCTTACTTCTATCTCGTTCAACTATATGGTTGACAACAGCAGTGTATGGCAAGGTTGGACCAATGCAGGACATGAGCATTGGGAAATAACCAAGTTCAGAAACTGGGACATTTAGTAAGCCAAGGAGTACCACTGTTGTATGCCATGTTTACTTTTGTTTTCATAAAGTCATTTCACCAATGCCAAGAGAAATGCATAAGGAGAAGGCAGCACCTCTAGGCAGGCAGGTCCTATCTACTCAACTCTAAAGCCCAGCTGTCAAATATGTTTTATTTTAATTTTTTGCAAGCCTGATTTGAAGGTTGTGCTTTAAAACTAAACAATATGAGTAAAAAACAAACTTCTGAACACCAATATAGGAGTTGGAGTTGAAGATGGCTGTTCAAATATATTATAGGAATAAAAGCATAGTCAAGAAATAAATTAATTTTGGGCAGGGAGAATAACAATGTCCTTATTCTTTGACTGAAGCATCCTATCCCACTTTAAGAATTTAAAATTATTCTTAAGTTACCCCAAATAAGAACCTGATACAAAGAAATTCATTCAAGTTGTATTAATGACAGTGAAAGATAAAAAAGTCCAACATAAATGGAATAGTTCAATAAATTATTACACCTCAAAAATAACACAGCATACAGCAATATGGAAAAATGTTTGATTTGCTAAGAGAACAAAGCAAAAGTATAGATTTTTAATCTAGAGCTCCTAACATTTGCCAAGAGATAAAAAAGATAAAAGATAATAGCTATTTGCCAGGCATGGTGCCCCAAACCTGTAATCCCAGCTACTGGAGACATAGCACAGTGATAGAGCGCTTTCCTAGCATGCTTGAGGTCCTGAGTTCAGTGCCTCAAAACCAAAAAGCCAAAGCAAATGTTTACACACACACACACACACACACACACACACACACACACATATTTTCCTCTTTTCCTGTGAGCTCAGTTTAGAAAGAAACACGGAGAAGAAAACAAGATGAAAATAAAATGATAGCCTGGCACAGTGGCTCATGCCTATTATAATCCTAGCAACTCAGGTGGCTGAGGCATGAAGAGGATCACATATTCTAGGCCAACCTCTACAACTTAGTGAGATTCTTTCTCAAAATAAAATAAAATAAAATGGCCTGGAGATGTTGTTCAGTGGTAGATTACTACTGGGCTCAATCCCCAGTACAAACAAAACAATATGATAAAGCTATGACAGGTGCCTGTATAAGACAGGGCTACAGGATATGAGGGCAATCACTTCATACAAGTGAAAGAGAGGACAGCAGAGCTGAATCCTAAAAGAAATAAGAGTTAGCCAGTTGGAGAAAGGGAAAGAAAAGAAACTTTATGCTCAGAGAACAACACGAATGTGCAAAGGCATGGAGAAGTATAAGAGTCTGGCTCATTCCAGAATTATTAAGGAGTTCCAAGTGGAAGGAAACTGAAGCGTAAGTTAGTGGAGTAGCAATGGTCAGTAGAGGTCAGGCCAGCACAGGAAGAACGTAAAAGGCAATGAGAAAAATCTAGATTTTATCCCAAAAACAAATTCTGAAGAGTTTTAAAGCCAGAGAGCAACACAGTGAGATTTACGCTTTAACATGTCTATTTTGGCCAAAAATCACATTAGTGTTGCCTGAAGTGGAGTACAAACATAGTCTCACATACATGAAAACTTTTGGGAGTGATTGAAAATTTGGATATATCTGTCAAAATGCAAACCATCGGCTTAAAATGGGTATATGTAATTATATACAAATTATAACTCAGAATTTGACTTAAAAATAAAACAATCATTTTCATAGACTGGAGAATGAAAGATGAAATAATCTAGGGAAAACTGATGAAGACTGTAATTGAGAACATAGGGAAGTGGAAAATAGAATATTTGATCCATAATGGCAGATGCAGTATGGACACACTTGTAATTCCAGCGGCTCTGGAGGCTGAGGCAGGAGGACCAGGAGTTCAAAGCTACCTTCAGCAACTTAGTGAGGCCCTAATCAACATAGCAAGACCCTGTCTCAAAAACAGGCTGGGCTGTGGCTCAGTGGTTAAGCACTCCTGGGTTCAATCCCTAGTACCATACAAAAAAAAAGGGCTCTAGCAATAAACTATACCATGAGCCCCCATATTTTGACTTAGGGTTATTAAAGATGGTGAGGAGAAGGAACACCTTAATAGGGAATGATCGTGAGCTCCGTTCTGAACATACTGAGTTTGACAGGAGACGCATCCACAGACAGAATCTCTGCAAGCAGACGGATGCATACAATGTTCAAGGGCTATGATATGGGTAGTCAACATCATGGGAGTCATTGACGTCAACAACTATATATGAGTGTTATGTGTTAGACCAGGAGGGAAGAGAATACTGAGAAATGAAAAGCTAATTTGATAAAATGATTCAAAGTAGTTTTCTCTCTCATGCTGTTACAAAATTATTTGCATGATAACATTTTTAAAGTCAATCACTGGTTTAAAGAAAGTAACAAAACCTAAAAATTCCAAAGCAAAACAAAGGGAAAACTTAATCACTCAACTCTAATATAAATACTCCTTCTCTCTACTACCTGAATGTTAATAGGTGTTTGGGTATGATGTTTGATCCCTTCTAATAGTCTTAAAGGAAGGGAGCACCATAAAGTTCACATTTAGACCTACCTAGACGGAAAACAGGACTGTCTGAACAACAATAAAATTATTAGAAAGACTGTATAATTCTGTGAACATGAAACTATGCAGTTCAGGGGTATTTAGTCTATTTACCAAAACCTCAGGAAAAGGGGCTGGAGCTGTGGCTCAGTGGTTACAGCGCTTGCCTGGCATGTGCCAGGACGTGGGATGTGGGTTCAAACCCTAGCACTACATACACAATTAAGTGTTGGAGCAACAAAAGCCACATGAAAAACTAAATAAAAATTGATTCTCTCCCTCTCTTTATAAAAAACAAAAACCAAAACAAAAAAAACCTTGGGAAAAAGGATCATTTCTGCCAACTTTTGACCATATTATTAATATTAACACAATTTTTACTTTTCTAAAAATTACAATTTTATAGCAGAAATTTATGCTTATAATAATTTAAAAATCCACACCAAGTAGAAACCATTTCATTTTCTGAGCACATATTTTTCCATACCGGATACATTCCAGGTCGTGATGTATTCTGCAATCTTGAGTCCTGGGGTGGTAGATGGTCAGCCATCTGTGGCTCAGACCCAAAGTCTTTCATTTTTTGAAGCTGTTCTTTCTGTTCCCTGTAGACAAATAAAATTACCATTGTACATAAGGTATGTTCACAACATTCCTAAACGACTACAATTAATACCAAATTAAAGAAAGAAAAAAAGAAAAGAGAAAGACCTAAAAACTTTGTCCTAAAACCCTATGCAGTGACCATACATTGCACCTGGCTAGTGTTTTCTTGCTTTTATGTAGCTAACTCATCAGCCATCTAAGACCTATAAATTATTCATGATCTATAAGGACAGATTCTATAACCTGCCTCAGCAGTCTATACTACCCATCACGTTTTTCTGTTATCCAAACACTTTCCTACTATTTTTTCCAATACTCTTTGAAAGGTTTTTTTTTTTTTTTTTGTTTATTTGCTTTGCTTTTTTTAAACCTTCTGGTACTAGGGACTGAACTCAGGGGCACTCTGCCACTGAGCTACACCACTAAGTTGCCTAGAGTGTTTCTGAACTTGGAATCCTCCTGCCCCAGACTCCAGAATAGCTGGAATTAAAGGTGTGCACCATTATGCCCAGCTTCACATCAGTTATTAAAATTTGAATTAGTTGTCGTTATTTACAAAGCAAATATTTAACAGGTAAATTCAAATGTTGAAGAGATTTGGTAAGGGTAGGCCTCGATTTCTCTACTCCAGCAATTAGCTGAGCGGAGTAGTGGCTGCTCATGTTAGATAAAGCACCTCACTACAATCCTTACTGCACTCCACTTCCACCTGGCCGGTTTTCACTCATGTTTGTTACCTGTCTGACTCTCGCAGGCATTTCAATTTATTATCTTGTTGTAGATGGTGAGAACAACTGTCATTCTACAACTTTCAAAAACAAACTCTTCGTGGGGCCACCCATGGTGGTGCATGCCTGTAATGACAGTGACTCAGGTGGCAGTGGCAAAAGGATCCAATTTTAAGGCCAGCCTGGACAACTTAGCAAGACCCTGTCTCATACAAAAGGGGTGGTGATGTAGCTCAGTCAAAAAAAACAAAAACAAACAAACAGAAAAAACAAAACAAACTTAAAACCTTCATATTACTCAATATCAATTAAGTAACCATGTGTGGTTTTTCTTTAAACCCTGGTTAAATTCCTTTTACTTTTCCTTACAATGCCCACTTTAATCGTGTTACATCCACTACAACCTCTTCAGACCTTTTCCAGTTTTCTCCTTATGTTTTATACAGTGTTGTGACCCAAATGGAAACAAAATTTGTAAGATCATAAAATCATTTTCTGCCTCACACACTTAAGATATCCCATGACCTTACACAGATACAACATAACCTATTTGTATTCAACTATGACCATTACTATGCAACACACAACACATTTTAGTTATATTTATGTTGCCTAGAAAGATTTTTTTTTTTGAAGGATGAAGAAGCAGCACCTCTTCTTACCTAACATTTCTATGCAAAGTAATAATGGATGAAAAAGAAATTTTAAAAAGGAAAGAAACCCTGGCAGCTTAGCAACACCAATCAGTTTGGTGTGCTCCAAAACAGCACAGAATTTATAGTCAGACAGACTGAGTTCAAATTCTGGGTCTGTCACTTATTAGGCAAGTGAACTTAACAGTATCATTTGTGAAAGACACTACTTTCTTTGCAGGACATTAAGATATAAGGATATGAGATAAGAGGACTAAGACAATACACAGTAAATCGTCAGCATAGTGCCCAGCACAGAGTAGGTGTGAATTAAAGATGTGTATGACTTGAAAGTGAATAACTAAACGTTCTACTGCACGCTCTCACATCCTCACGAGCAATCCAGGAAAAATAATCTTAGACATTTCTATTGACCAGAGAAAACTGTTTTGCTGCCTGACACGTCTGCTGTTTCATCTTTTTCTATAGTCATCTTCACTCATCACACTTTTCTTATCTAGTTTCAGTTATAAACTCAATTGGTATAATCTGCAAATGTAGACCAGAATTGAAAAGTGAAAGGAACACAGTACTTTAGAATCCATTAAAAGCTAACCATTAATTCATTTTCTCAAAAAACAGCTAAAAAAGCTTACAATCTGTTACTGATTCCTAAATTCCTACCTCAAGATACAGTTGGTTTAAGGATTAAATGAGTTATTGTACACAGAGCACTTAGCACAGTTCCTAGGAATAAAGTTACACATGCAGTAAATGTTAGCGTTGTTATTACTGCTACTATATAGGAAGTATTATGTAGATATCTATACACAGTTAAGTAGAAGTCAAGAAAGCCAAATTCTATTCTCAGTCTTACAATGAAAATATCTGATTATGTAGAAACAAGTAAGATCCTCAGGTAGAAATAATCTGCTTCCAGTAATAATGAAAGACAAACATCCCCAAAAGAAGTATCTACATTTGGACAAATCCAAAGAGACCCCCAAGTAAACCACTCTTAGCTTCAACAGAGAAAAAATACAGCACTTTCCAAAGTTATAACAAAGATTAGCAAATATGAGATCTACCAGATCTAATAACAAAGAACAAACCACCTACTGGAAAAAACTGGAAGTTATATATGAACCATGTGAAGTCCAAGGCCCTAAAAAGTTGGAAGTTTGACACTTGAAACATGCACAGGCAAGGCATGCCAGCAACACACCCACAAAGGCCAAGAATAGCCATCAAGTTGCACATCCCAGGGCATACGTTATAATTAACACAGTTCCTAAATACCCATTCTGACCCTAAAACAGCACTGGATGATCAGAAATACAAACTGAAAGTATGTGAAAAGAAATTAAAGTAAAATGACTCCATTCAAATACATCACTTTTAAAACAGCAGTCTGAAAAGTGATTTCAACTAAAAGAAATTATCTTAAGGAGTGAACTTACCGAAGCATTTTCAGTTCTTGTGCAGCTTTCAAAATGATTTCGTGCTGCCTCTGACTGAGAACCATTACCCCTCCAAGGCCTTGGTCAGAGTCTAAGTTTGCATCGGACCCCATCATTTCAGAGGAATGATGTGAGGAGGGCATATGTTCCGCCATGGGGGAATGTCTATCCACATCAGATGGGTACCATCTGTCTGACAACCGTTCTCTTTCCCAGTCCATTCTGTCAGGAACATAATCTCGCTTTTCCCGCCATGTCTCTCCTCTTTCTGGATACTCTCGAATCCTTAACTCACCCCTATCACGGAAATCTCGGTCATACCCATGGTCTCGATTTCTTTCTTCTCTCCATCTATCATCCCGATATCTATCCAAAGGTGGAAGAGGTGGGAGGGGTGGTAAAGGTGGAAGAGATGGAATATCCCGTTCACGAAACTGAGATTCTTGTTCATCCAGTGGTCTCCCATAATCTCTGTCCCACTCATTATCCAAATTTCTATCGTACATATCCATGGGTCTTCCAATCCGATCCACATCCCTGTCCAAGTCCCTGTCCATTTCCCTACTGTAGTCCTCCTCCATATCCTGATCTCTCTCCCAATCATCCCACCAAGGGCCTCGCCTATCTCCATCATGAGACCGAGATGGTGGTGCTGAGAACCTGTCTTCTCTGCTGTATGGATCTAATGTATCATCTTGATAGTCACGTTCACACTCTCTCCAGTATCTCTCTCTATCCCAGTCATCAAGTCTTTCTCGTTCCATTGGAGCATTTCTACCATCTAAAGGGAACTCTTCATGCCCTCTTTCTTCTCCATGGTTCCATGGAGCCCTAGGAGGCTCATCTCGATGATATGGATACATCTTCTCCCCACCATCTCCTGGTTCTGGTCTGAAAGGACCTCTATCACGACCAAAATCTGGTCTTCCCAGTCCCCGTTCCCGACTGCCAGGCCCTCGAGGTGGTCCCCTTTCCCTGCTCCCAGCTCTTCGGGGTGGTACTCTCTCCCTACTCCCAGCCCTTCGAGGGGCTCCTCTCTCCTGACTGCCAGCCCTCCGAGGTGGGCCCCTTTCTCGGCTGCCAGCTCTACCCCTGTCTTGGCTGCCTTGCAGACCACCTGGCACTTTCTCCCGACTGCTTCCTGGCCTTACCAACCCTCTGTCCCGGCTGCCTTCTCCTCTGCAAATCTTCTCTCGACTGTCTTCTCTTCTACCCATCATCTTATCACGAAAGTCTTCTTGCTTGACCAACCCTGGGCCTCGACTGATTGCCTGGCCACGACCTCTGTTTACTAGTCCTTTGTCCCGGGTGTCTTCCATTCTGCTTTGCCCAGGACCTCTGTAAGATGAGCTGCCACCTCGATTGCCTTCTAATCTATTATCTCTGTTATCAGGCCGAGGCAGCCCTTTATCTTGGTTGTTTTCTGAATGGGGCAGACCAATACCCAAAGGTTTAAAATCATTATCTGCAGTTAATGATGATGATGTTGCTACTGCTGCTCCTCCCTCCATGCCCCCTGCTTGTGAGGGAAAAGCAGATTGAGTAGTTACAGGTTTATTTGCAAGGGATACAGGCTGGGAAACAGCTTGGGCTTTGTCCATTTGAGTCTCCATACTTTGAGAATTCTGGTCCCAATTAGAAGGCTCTATGTGCCCTTCCGAGACTTCGCTTTTAGGAGGCTCTTGTTGAGAGTCGCTTAGATTCTCATTTGACTGAGCCGCCTTGGCATCCTTTACATCTCCAGCAATGGAAAATGCAGCTGATTGCATTTTAAAATTCTTCTGCTGGTTACTACTCGTGTCTGCTAATGGTTCTTTGTTTCCTGAAAGAGGTTCTGCTTGTGACTTAAGCTGCTGCTGATGTTGCTGTCCAAAAGTTGGTTTGGGGCCTTTCCACTGTGGTCCACTCTGTCGAGGGCTTAGGGATGTATTGGGGGTAATATAAAATTGAGATGCTGGCCCCCGGGGAATCATTCCCCATTTGCTTTTAGTGCCCTCTGCTGGGTGACCTTCATATCTGGGTCTTGGCCCATCGGGGCGATTTCCTTCAAAACGAGGCCCTTTGGGTCTCGGTCCTTCACACCTTGACCCTAAATCCTCAAATCTTCGAGGACCATCAAATCTACAAGTAAAACAAAAGATATTACTCAAGACAGTAAAGCAGAAAAAAAATTTCTCCATGTAAGAATACTGAAGGCACTTTGCCTTAGAATTTGTTTATAACAATGACTCTCTAAGTCATTAAACAAATCCTGTGTCACCTACATCTTAAAACCAGTATGCTACAGTGGCAGTGCTCAGAAGGTTTCAGGATAGGCTTTAGAATTCACGTCAGCATTACTAATTCATTTCAGTATATCTCCTTCAGCAAGTCACTGATCTACTAAATTGCTAAAAAGCAATTATAAGTACTGTGCCTTGGGTAGATGGAATAGTTTACTAATTTTAAATGGAAAATAATTAACAAGTTCCACAACTGAGAGTACTTTTAGAATTAAACTATAACTAAAAACCAAATGTGAGTGTTGGGGATGTATCTCAATTTTGGAGCACTTGCCTGGCATATGTGAGGTCCTGGGTTCAATCTCTAGTATCATAAAAATTAAAAAAAACCCAACAACAAAAAACAAAGGATGAAACAACCAATAAGAAATACAGGATAATTATAAATATAGTTGGAACTAGCACTAACACCTTTTTTTTTTTTTAAAGAGAGAGGGATAGTGAGAGAGACAGAGAAAGAGAGGAACAACTTTATTCAGTTTTTCACATGGCCTTAGTTGCTCCAACACTTAGTTGTGTACGTGGTGCTGGGGTTTGAACCCGGGGCCTTGTGCTTGCCAGACAAGCGCCGAAACCGCTGAGCCACCGCTCCAGCCCCAGCACTAACATCTTAATTAACTGATGAAATTTTTAAAAAACAGCAGCAATATATTGAGTATGCTCTGACATTTTAAAGTCTAGGCAGAGATGTTTTTGCTATGGATCTACTCACCCAGTGAATATATATTTAAGAATAAATGCCATCTGTGCCCTCAAAGAATTTATGATCAGACAGAAAGAGAATCTAAGTGTAAATAAATGTCAATAGGTGCAAAAACTAAAGTCCATCTGCATACAAAAAGGGCAACAATGGAGAAAATGATCACTCTTATCCAGGGGAGAGGACTGCTGTCCAACAGAAGATGCTTCAAATGAGTCTTGAAAGAAATTCTCTGAGATTGGGCTGTGTTGGAAATGAGGGGAACAAAGTAGCTAGGGCATCTCAGGTTAAGGAAGCAAATGAGCAAAGGCAGAGAAGAGTACACCAGCACAGCATGTTTGGAAGAGCAAATAGCTTGGCTTGGCTGAAGCAAAGGGGAGATAAGAGTCAGGAAAGGTGGGTAAGAGGGAGGAGGGGAAAGGTAGAACAGTTAGAAATAAGGCAAAGAGGCAGGCAACCATCAGTCTCGAAGATCAAGTGGATGCCTTGTGTGGCAGACTAAAGGTGATCTTCCAATACCCATTTGCTCATTTTCTATAGTAATAGAGACCATTTTTAGTTGAGTGCAAAGGTCCCCAGATTAGAGACAACTTTATTCAATCTCTCTTGCAGCTAGAAGTTATAGACCAGTTCTGGCCAATGGGCAGAGACTGAAAATGATTTAGACATCCTTCTAGGTTGTCCCCGTAAAGGAAGGGCACATCCTCCTCTTCACCATTTCCTTTTTCATGCTGGCTCTGACATGGTGGTGAAGCATCCTGAGGGCCATGCAAACAAGGGTAACACAATTAAGTGATGATGAAGTAACAAATCAGAAGGAACCTAGGTTCCTGAACCTTCACATAAATTCTGAGAGAGAATAGCTTCTACCTTGTTAAAGCCATCTACCTATGGATCTCTTTTCTGACACATGAATCAATTCAACTGGCTAAGGATTCTGGAATTACTATATACATAATCAGAGCCATCTAAGTATGGTCTGAATTTGAAAAGACTGCTTTGGTAGAAAAATAGCAGGTAAAAAGGAGGGAAAAAGTTTAAGAATATGTTGGGCAAGTAAAGGTAATACCTATTCTAAAGCAATGATGATTAAAGGATGAACAGGAAGGAATAAAAGTGAATGGGATAAAATAAGAACTAATAGAACTTTGGAACCAGTGGGAATAAAATAATCATGGAAAAGGAAGCAGTCAGGATGATTCCAAAGTTTCTGGCTTAGGTGACCGAAGGGACTGTTGATGCTTTTCATTCTGTGAATGAGAACTAGGAAGGGTTTATTTTTCTTTCACTGTTTTGGGAAATCAATAAAGACCAATAAATTCAGTTTCAGCAGAAGATTTGTCACTTGACTTTATTTTAGGCTTTGATTATCTAAAAGTCTCAAGGGACAAAATGCTTCCACCAGAGAACACGACAATAATTCTATTAAACTGAAGCTGAAATTACAACTTTACTTTGAAGTTCTGAATCAACAAGTGTAAGGGGCTGGGAGTGACTGATCCAGACTTTTGAAGACACATAGGGTTACTACTGCAAAATAAGCATGAGGGAGAATACGTCTGAAATGCAAGAGATCTTCCTGGCTGCTACTTAACATTTCCATGTCCTGTGATTAAAGTCAATGGAAAAGTATAATAACCTAATTCAGACATGACTGCTAATATAATAGTCCAGGTCTTTCAAGAGTAAAGGTCTGGGTCACCCACCAGGGAAAAAGCAGGACCAGGTGAGGTACTTGCCGAGAACTCTCAAAAGGGAATAAAAAATGGGTGTCTGAAGAAAGTAGTTTAAATACCAGCTATGACCACACAACCAGCTATAGAAATAAGTTATGGTATCTCTTCCTTAGGCGATATAAATGTGTTTAAATATATACATTGTACTGGCCAAATATTTTTGGTTTCTGTTCTTCATCATCATCTAACATAAGATGTGTTAATAGTAAACTTTATATCTCATATTTAAGTTACAAAACATCAAAGGAACATGAATCGGTCAGAAGAATGAACATCAAAGCAATGAAAAAAAGGGATTTTATATCTTCTTCAGGGAAAAGATTGGAGTCTTTTGGTTGTCCAATGATAAAAGCCTCACTTTAGGTGCAAAAAGCTCTCTGTGGCCCACTGCAAACAGAAAAAGAAAGGGAATTCTGGGAAATAAAGTTCACCCTGGCCTAGGTGACACTTCACAAACCATCAAAAACAATTTATACCTGGGGTTGGGCACTTAGCTCAATGGCAGAGCACTTGCCTAGCACGCGCAAGGCCCCAAGTTCAGTCCTCAGCTCTGAAATTTAAAAAAAAAATGTATACATATATAAGTCCACAATAAAAAAAGATGAGGGGATCAGCAGTTGGAGTGCTTGCCTGGCATGTATGAAGACCCAGGTTTGAACTCCAGCACCACATGCACAACTAAGTGCCAGAGAAACAAAGGCCAGATGAAGAACTAAACAAAGTGATTCTTTCTTAAAAAAAGAAAGAAGAGAACCTTGTTTTTAAAATCTGGAAGACAAAGAACAAATATGTGTGGTAGCTTATGGTGCAGGAAGAAACTGCAGTTAAGAGTGCTGGGAGCAGAAGGGAATAAAATCAAAATGTGCCTGGCTTGCCCATAGAACCCTAAGAAAGAATAAGATTCTGACACCAGGGATGCTGGGGTAAGACAGCAGTAGACTTGGGGCTGAAAACATGTACATTAAGATCTATTTCCAGAAACTAGTCTTTCCCTAGCTTGAATGTCTCTAAATTCTGTCATTTGAGGGTCTCCTTTCATGAAAAACTAAATAAAATTGATTCTCTCTTTCTGTCCCTCTCTTTAAAAAAAAAAAAAAAACTCATCAATTGTTTATAAAAGTAAAAAAATAAATGCAATAAAATGATAGTAAATTGAAGTCTCTCAGAAAGTGTAACAAAATGAGAGAGAAAAGACAAGAAACAAAGACTATCAGTCCAACAGGTCCATAATACTATTAAAGAGGAGTTCTAGAAATATAGAAATAGAAAAACAGAAAACAGGAGAAAAATTAATGAAGAAATAGCACAGAGAAATTTCCTAGCGTTAAGAGACTCCAATCTCTAAAAAGGACCAAGTACACTGAGTAATCAGTACAATTAATAAAACTAAAAAACAATTGAAATTTCAGAATACTAGAGATAAAAAAAAGTTTCTGGCAGTTGGGAGAGAAGCCATACATTCATTCACACACACACACACACACATACACACACACACACACACACACAACAGGAAAAGAATCAGAACAGCATAATAACTACCTTACGTAACAGAAGAAAACAGAACAATGACTCTAAAGCCCTGAGTCACATTCAACTCCAAATTCTATTTCCACATTATTAGTAAAATATAAGAGAAGACATACTATTATGACAATAACAAGAATAAAGATACTTTCAGACATGTGAGGACTCAAAAAATTTACCTCCCTCCCACACTTCCTTAAGAAAGTTACTTGAGTATGTACTCCGGGAAGAGGAGGCACTAAACTCTAACAGGAAGCCAAGGAATTTAATAAACAGTGACTCTGATCCAGGAAAATAGTCAAGGGAAATGTAGTAACAGCCATATGCCAGATCTGCACAGCAACCAACCGGCTAAGACAAAGGATGCAGGAGAGAGGTCCTTCCCCACAACCCTGAGAAAAAAAATGAGATGGTGCTTTGGAGAGTAGGGATACAAGATTATTTTAAAGAAGAAATTACAGGAAAAAAGAGAACTGGAAATTCTAGGAAAAAGTTATTACATGAAAGAAAATGTAACCATAGTACATTATTTAAGTCTACAATAAACAACATTTACAAAATAATATAATATTACTGATTTACCCAAAAAAAAAAAAAAATAGTGTTATAAAAATTTTGGGCCAGAGGAATTAAAAGGTAGAGTAAGAACTAGACCTTCATGTATCAGAACCAGAAGTAAATGCATGATATCTAAAATGTATAACTCAAGAAAGGGGAAGCAGAGCTGGAGTGGTGGTTACAGCGCTTGACTGGCACGCGCAAGTACATGGGTTCAAACCCCAGCACCCATGTACACAACTAAGTGTCAGAGCAACGAAAGCCATGTGAAAAACTCAATAAAAATCAATTCTCTCTCTCTCTCTCACTGTCCTTCTTTCTTAAAAAAAGAAAAAAAGAAAGGAGAAGCATAGTGTTTAATGACAGGGAGATAGCTACCTAAAGAAACAGTTAAAGAATAAAAAAGAGAGTTCGGGATGTGCTAACCCAGTGGCAGAGTGCTTGCCTAGGATGTACGTAAGAGGCCCTGGGTTCAATTCCAAGCACCACAGAAAAATAAAATTAAAAGAGGACAGCATTTGGGAATACATGTAGGTGCTGTGGGGCAGTGAATGGCCATCTGGCTGGATTTAAAAAAAAAAATCATGTAGCTATGCATGGATGTATCAAATTATGTATTTATAAAAATGAAAAACATATTTCTTTAAAGGATGCAGAGAGATGATTAGCCCTTATCAGTAGAAGTGCTTCTTCTTGAGAATACAAGAAAGAAGATGAGCACAGTAAGTAAAAATAAGGGCTAGAAGGGAGGAATTAGATTGGGCCTAACAGCCTTGATTTCCTCTATGAGGCAGGAAACCAAATTAAAGATAAAAAACAAAATAAAAAATGTTTGCAGAACCTGAGAAAGAATAGGGTAAACAGTCTATGCAAAGTTGTGGACACCAAGCACAGCAATCATGAGCAAAGGAGAAAGGAACTAACCAGGGATTTATCGAAGTGCACATCACAATGCTAAAAGTGAAGATTACACATTCACAGAAAAAAGGAGGCTGTTTTATGGCTTGTGATGATTTGGTTCCCTTTCTTGATGTTACATTTATTAACTTAGAATACCAGAAAAATAATATCTTAGGGTCATTAAAATTGTGCAAAATAATGTGTTTTATTAGGTTAATAAGAGATTAGGAGAAGGGGTTGGAGCAGTGGCTCAGAGGTTACAGTGCTTGCCTGGCATGCCCAAGATGTACACAATGAAATGCTAGAACAATGAAAGCCACATGAAAAACTAAATAAAACTGATTCTCTCTTTCTCTCTCACTACCTCTCTCTCTCTCTTAAAAAAGAAAAAAAGAAGAGTAGTCTACCTTTCACAATATGAGTCAGTGAGAAACTTTATCAAAATGTTATGATATCACATATTTTGAATATGAACAAGCTGCCTCCCTAATTAAATTATGTGTTCCTTAAGAATTTTATCCATGACTGACATTTTAACAAAAGCAAAATTTACTGAACACCTACTGTCAGGTATGTGCTAGTGCTAGAAACAGTCACACCTAACCTCAAGGAGCTGACAGTTCACAGGAAGAATAAGATAAAAATCAGAACAGAATTGGATAAATATGGGAGACGTTTGCCTTGGTAACAAAAATATTTCCAATGACTGACACATTGAAGGATCCCAATATACAATTCAGGAAGAACTATCCTTGCGACAGGAAAAATAAGAATTAATAAGGCAAAAGAGGACAGGAAGGGTGTTACAGTCAAAGAGAAGAACATGCAAAGACTAGAGGAATGGTCAGAGGAAGGGGGCACTAAAAGGTGTGCAGATAAGAGAATATGGTGATACTGTTATATTGTGTGCATATGAATATATCACAACAAATCCCATCATTATGCAAGAACGTAACGGACCAAAAAAAAAAATGTGGGGACAAAAACCGTGGTGGAAGGGTTAATAAAGAAAAATACTATGATCTTTGTCTTCAGATAAAATTGATGCTTAACAGCCCAAGATTGTCATTTTATTTTCATTTTGGGGACAAGGAAAATGTACAGTACACTTGAAATATACTTTTTTTTTTTTTTTTAAGAGAGAGGGACAATGAGGGAGAGAGAGAGAAAGAATCAATCTTAGTTTTTCATATGCCTTTCTTTGCTCTAAGGCTTCATTGTGTGCGTGCTACTGGGTTTGAACTCGCATATTCACCCATGCCAGGTAAGCACCATAACCGCTGAGCCACTGCTCCAGCCCTGAAATATACTTTAAACACCATGTATAAATGGCAAATATTTATCATTACTGCGTTTTCAAATTCTGAAAGTTCAAAAATGCTACAAAATGACAATTATATAAGTAAAACTGCTTTTAGGCCTTTGGAATAAATATATGAAAACAAACTCCTTAAAATTTTGACAAAAATAAGCCATCTTTACATCAATGCAGTGAAAGATTATGATCTTCTTAACTTAAACATGTATTTGAAAAAGTAAAAACAGTAAATATGGGGCTGAAGCAGTGGCTCAGCACTTACGGCACTTGCCTGGCATGCACAAGGAAGTGGGTTTGAACCCCAGCACCGTGTATACAAAAAAGGGGTAAGGGCAACAAAAGCCACGTGAAAAACTAAATAAAATTGATTCTGTCATCTCTGTCACTGTACCTCTTTCTCTTAAAAAAAAAAAAAAAAAAAAAAAAAAAAAAAAAAAAAAAAAAAAAAAAAAAAAAAAAAAAAACCAGCAAATATTTACTAAATGCGTAAAAATGCATAAATTGCACATTGGTTAGATGAAAAGAAAAACATGAAGTTTTAAATATTTAGAAAAATTTATTATACAGTTGCTTCATAAGTTCCTAAAAATAAAAACCCTAAGACTAGGTATAAGATCCTTATTAGTTCTAAAGAATTTCAAAATTTGGCATAAAATATCCAAATTGCATATATAAAGAAACATAAATACGCTTAAACAAGGTATTATCTGTTATCACAGTATTTTCATGAATACTAAAACCATGAGAATACAAAATACCACTTTCTGGAACCAAATTTTTCCCCTCTTAATCTTCATGTAAAATTAGTCTATTTTCTAATATGTATAACCAAGGTCCTAAAACAAAAATTCCCAAAGACAATTAACTATCATAAATAGGAACAATCATGACAAATGGAAACATGAAGAAAAGCTACTTAGTGCTCACTTTCCTCATAAACTCTAATAAGACATCCATAGGAAGGAAAAGGTTTACAATTTTAATCCTAAAACCAATCAAAAGGTAATTACAACTGATCAGAAACCTTGACATTATAAAGATATCAAGTCTTCCTCAAATGGTCTATGCATTGGTCATCAAAATTCCAAAAGGTCTTTAAAAACTGACAAGCTAATTCTAATGAGAATAAATCAAGATAATCAAGAACAAGAGTCAGCAAATTATAGCTTATGGGCCAAAAACACAGCTAAGAGTAATTTTAAAACATATTAGAGGGGCTGAAGCGGAGCCCTGGTGATTACAGCGCTTGCCTGACATGCTCAAGGATATGAGTTTGAATCCCAGCACCACACACATACACAACGAAGGCCACATAAAAAAAATTAAAATTGATTCTTTCTCACTGTCCTTCTCTCTTTAAAAGAAAGAACATATTAGAAAGGTCGGAGTGGTGGCTCAGAATTGGAGCACTTGCCTGGAGAGCACAAGGACCTGGGTTCAAACCCCAGCACCACATACACTAGGTGTCAGAGAAACAAAGGCCAGATGGAAAAATAAAAATAAAATTGATTCTTTCTCATTCTCTTCCTATATCTTAAAATATATATATATAATATATGTATATATAATATATGTATATGTATTATATATATAATATATGTACATATTATATATATATTTACATTTATATTTGAGTGTGTGTGCACGATCAAGAGAGAAGAAAAAAAAGAAAAATATCTGACATGGATCAAAATGGGGCCAGCCAATAAAGCATAAAAATATTTACCATATGACCATTTACAGGAGTAAAAAAACAAAAGAAAAAGAAAAAATTGCCAACCTGTGAGCTAGAAGGCAAAGACTTGGGCTTACACTAACAGATATCAAGATTTATAAAGCTACATAATTCAAACATTATGAAACTGGTGCAAGGACAGACAGACTGAGGGAACAGAGCCCACAAATAAACATATTTTGACATTTATGATGTAAACAGTGCAACAAAGTAGGGAAGGGATGACAGTTTCAATAATTGATGTTGTGGTCAACTAGATGGCCATATGGAAAATGATGACCCTGGACCTTCACATTATACATTAATAAACAAACAAAAAACAATTGATCCTATTTGGAGTGTTAATTTAAAAAAATAAAAGATTGAAGAAAGGGGCTGGAGTAGTGCCTCAGTGGTATTGTGCTTGTCTGACATGCATGAGGATCCAGGTTCAAATCTTATCACCACATACACAACTAAGTGTCAGAGCAACGAAAACCCGATGAAAAGCTAAATAAAATGAGTTCTCTCTTCCTCTCTCCCACTTTCCCTCTAAGGCAAAATGCAAAATAAAACAAAACAGAAAAACAAAACCTGAAGAAAATAGGACAGGAGCTGGAGTGGTGGCTCAGCAGTTGGAGCACTTGACTGGCATGTGAGAGGACCCACGTTCAAACCCAGCACCACATACACAATAAGTGTGGGGAAAACAAAGGCCAGATGAAAAAATGAATAAAATTAATTCTCTCTCTTTCTCTCTCACTTTCTAAAAAAAACAAAGAAAATAAAGAAAAATAGGACAATGTATTTTTTATGGAGCTTTTTAAAAACAGGATACAAAAAAAAAGAAAAGAAAAAAGAAGAAAAATCACTAACCACAAAGGAAAATATTTATAAATCTGATTATTAGAGTAAAAAATTTCTGTTAATCAAAAGACACCATTAACCTTTAGGGTTCATCAAGGTTTACTGGATCCAATTGTAGTTTTTACACCACTAAGCCTAGTTCCATCTATTTGTAAAGATGGATATTTCATGACATTTCTTTTCTTACAGGCCTACCCAAGAACAAAGAGAAAACTAATTTTTTAAAACACAGAACAAAACTTATACTACTATACACATCAACCACCCTTAAGTATGTTTTAAAAGAGCAAAACGAGACCAGGTGCAATGGTGTGCACCTGTAATCCCAGGGATTCAGGAGTCTAAGGCAGAATCTTAAGAAGTTGGAGATCAGCCTCAGCAATTTAGCAAGACCCTATCTCAAAGAAAAAAGAATTTTTAAAAAAATGAGTTGGGGGTGTAGCTCAACAGTAAAGCACCCCTGGGTTCAATCCCCAGTACCAATAAATAAATAAGAAGACAACAACAACAAAAGATGGATCAACTAAAAGGATGAAACAAAGGTGAAATAAACTGTCATCACCTTTGTATTGTTTCAAATTCTATGCCCTGCTTTGGGGCTTCATTGAGCACAATGAAGATTCTGAATTTTTCATTTTTTCATGATTGTAATAAAAAAAGAAGACAACTGACAGGGAAACTTGATCCAAAATTCTTTTTTTTTTTTTTTGAGGGCTTTTCTCAGGTCCTTGTGCGTGCTAGGTAAGTGCCCTGCCACTGAGCTAAATCCTCAACTCCAAAGAGACAGCAGCATTCTAGGTTCTAAAAATGATGTCAAATTTATCATATAAGTGAAATCTACAACTATGAGTCCTCAGATAACCATATTATAAATATTTTCAAACTGAAGATGTGATGAGTAAACAATATGTTTTTTAAATACAGGAGAGGCCTGAGGATACAGTTCAGTTGTAGAGCACTTGTCTACCAGTACCATGGGATGAAGCAGAGGAATCTACTGGACCTAGTTACATGGTAACAACTATTTCTCTGGTATAATGTGGGTTAAGAAAGTAAAAAAGTGCTGCAGAATGAGAAATGTGCAGCACATATAATAAACAAAGAACTGATAGCAAAAATATATAAAGAATTCCTATGAATCAATAAGAAATATAACAGATAATCCAGTGGAAAATGAGGGAAAGATTTAAATCAGCATTTCATAAAAGAGGAAATCTAACTGAATAATCAAACAGGAAGGAATAAAAATTCATTAGTCATCAGGGAAATGTAAGTTAAAACTATTATCATACCACTAAACATACACCAATATTGCTAAAATTTAAAAAGCTTAACAATATCAAGTGTTGACAAGCATGCAAACTTGAAAATCCACTTTGAGAAACTGTTTAACAATATCTGTCAATGCCAAACATGTACAGATCTTATGAATAAACATAAACAATTCCAAGCCTTTAAACAATTACGGTATATTCATACAGTAGAATATTGCACAGGAATGAGAATGAAAAAACCACTACAACATACAACATGAATGAATCGTACATCAATACCATGCAAAGTGAAAGATACCAGACTCAACAAAATGAGTACACACACATACACCCCTCAGGAAATATATACAGCACAAAAAGACATGTAGCATCACTTTTCACAATAACCAAAAACACCAATGATCATCAATATTAGAATGGATAAGCAGACAATGGGATACTGTACAATAGTGAGAATGCTACACCCAACACTGATGAATTTCACAATACAATATCAAGTGAAAGACCTCATCCAAAGGAGTACAAACAGTATAAATCCAGTAATAAGTTCAAAAACAGGTAATCTATGATGTAAAATGTCAGTGCAGTGATTTTCATCAGGGCAGGGGAAAATGACAGAAGGAGGATGAAAAGAAGGTCCTTTTCTGGGGTTGGGGGATTCTGAGGATTGAACTCAAGGGTGCTATACCACTGAGCTACACCCCCAGTCTCTCTCCTTTTTTTTTTTTTTCTTCATTTTTATTTTGTGACAGGGTCTTGCTAAGTTGCTGAGGCTGGCCTCAAACTTGTGATCCTTCTGCCTCAGTCTCCAGAGCTGTTCAGATTTCAGGTGTGGGCTGTAATTACACCTGGCTGAGGAGGACTTCTTGAGAATAGTAATTTCTATTTCTTCATCTGAACAGTAATAACATAAGTGTGTCTACATCACGGAAATTCAGTAAGTCACACACTTAAGATTGTGCATTTCCATTAATGTTTTATTGGTGAAAAAGGTTCTGAGAGGGCTGGAGTGGTGGCTCATCAGTTATGGCACTTGCCCGTCATGCGTGAGGATGTGGGTCTGAACCCCAGCACCACATACACAACCAAGTGTCAGAGCAACAAAAGCCTTATGAAAAACTAAAAATTAAAGAGTGAGTCTCTCTCTCACTGTCCCTCTCTCTTCAAAAAAAGAAAAAGCTTTTGAGAAACCAACGTCCACTGACAGGATAGCTTATTGGAGCAACGGTAGTCTTCTAGAAGACCTAGTGAATCCAATGATACACACACAGTGTCAAAACAGCCTCCTACATACTAAAAAGTACAGTATGCTATTTACATTTAGTACAGTTTGTCACTTGACTTTTCAAAAAACAGCCTAAACATGGTATTTTGTTTTAATAGCATGTTACTGGTAAATCAGTTTAGCTATGTTCTCAATTCTTGTTTTTCTATCCAGCTTTGTTAAAAAAAAAAAAGATGGACTTATCATATCAGTTACGTGTTAAAAGCAAAATTGTTAAAAATAGGAAGTACAGGGGATGGAGCAGTGGTGGCTCAGCAGTTACAGCGCTTGCCTGGCATGTGTGAGGATGCAGGTTCAAACCCCAGCACCAGAGGTGCACAACAAAGTGTTGAAGAAATGAGAGCCACATGAAAAACTAAATTAAAAACTGATTCTTTCTCACTTAAAAAAAAAAAAAAAGAAAAAGAAAAAAAAGGAAGTTCACAAGTTGTAGGTTATTCTTACCTCAGGCTCTTTCATTCACTAACCAGCTTCCCACTGATTAATGTGTGTGTGTGCACATCTCAGGAAATATATATAGTACCAAAAAGACACCTGCCAACATGGCAACATTTTTATAATTATACACATACATGCACACATGTGCGTGTGCATACATATATATGGATATATTTATTTTTTCTTCCTACTTATACAGGAGAGAAAAGAACTATGCCTGGGTAACAGTCACAAATTATACTCTATAAGGACGGAGCAAAAGAAGTGGAAGGGGACAGAAATGGGAATGTGAGAGAGATTTGGGAAGAGCTTTCAAAGCAAATAACAAAGTACCTAAGGTAAGTAGGACCTGATTCAAGAAAAAGCCATCCTTACCAAAGCTGCAGCTGAAAAAGCTGTATACACCTACAATATAATCAACATTCACCACAATTTTGGCTGACTAAAAATGATGGCCAAAACCTAACTAAATGAAAAGTAACGATACATAAGAATTCTGTATATAATGAAGTTAGAAATAGGCCCATAATCCTCTGCATCTGAGTGTTCCTTCTGAAGAAGCTTAACAAACCAAGGGACCCTTAAAGAATAGAGAACAGTAGAGCAACAGGTAGCTAGAATCAAAGATTATATGAAAAGGATTTGAGTTTATGTGACTGGCAGAGCACAGCAGGTAAGGCAAGGTGGTGAGACACAGGGAAGTTTTTATATACTGACACACTGTAATAAAGGAACAGAATAATTCCTTCTGTGATGCTACAGAGAGGCAGATCTAGAACCTAATGAGTAGAAGTTACAGAAATACAATTAGGTTCAATGCAAAAAATAAACTTTCAGGAAAAATGTTACATGGCAGTGTTCCTTACCACAGAGCCAATGTTCAAGCAGAGTCCATCAACTATCACAGGAAATGCAATGGACTAAAAAGTGGATCAGAAGGCTGTGGATTGTAATCTCATCTCAACCATTTACTAGGTATGTTATCCAGGGTGATTTATTTATAACCTCTCAAATCTCAGCTTTCCTACCTATCTCATGAAATAAACAAGAGAAATAAATAAAGTGATATGTGGAAAACCTGACATGGCAACTAAAACGCAACACAAATGCAAATTACTGTACTGAGATACTGTAATAGATAACTGCTAAGATCCATCTGGCACTGAGACTATAATTAAGAAAAAAACTTAAAATAGGTCCTAAATTTACAAAACCAAGATCTGGTAGACAAAGAGAGAAGCATCAATGACAGAACTTAAGGAAGTAATAAATAATTGTTTTATGAGGTATTAAGAATATACTCTTCTGAGAGCAAATGAGTCTCCAGGTCTAAAAGGGCCATGCTCAATCATGAAAAAGATACAAATTCAAATCAAGACAAACCCTAAATAAATCAAGACTACAGGGCTGGGGATGGAGCTTAGTGCAACAGTGCTTGCTTACCTAGGTTTAATTCCAGCACCACCATTACCACCAACAAGAAAAGACAACAAAATGTATTTGTAATCACTGACAGCATGAATCTGAATCATGGCAAGTCATTAAAACAGTGCTACAAGAGCTGTGCTCTAGGGACCTTCAAGACTCAGCCCCACCTTCATTCCGTCTCAGTTCCACTTTCCCAGCTACATGATTCCTACTGAGCAAGCTACTTATTCTCTCAGTTCTGGTCTATAAAGGGTAAATGTGGAATAACCTGCCTAGTTAGGAGGTTCTTGAGAAGACTCCCCTGAGATAAAAAGGTATGTAAAGTCTCTAACAAGGCTTCTTGGTACACAAAGGAATTCAAGTTAATTAGGCCTAACTTTCTCTGAGCTTTAATTTTGGATGGAGTTTTCTGCCACACTGTTTTCAGAATTTTAAACTTGGGAAACAAACAAAAGATATAATTTTGTTTTCAGATGCCACAATAAGGTTTAAATTTGAAATGATGATATAGATCCACTGATACTGAGATGGAAAACTAATCAATACACAGATGAGTGAAAAAAAGTAAGTTACAAAACAATACAATACACTCAGTACGATCCTTTGTCTACGATTAAAAATGATTATCTCCCAATGGTGGCTCACGTTTTTCCTACCCTTTTCCATAGTGTCTGAATTTTGTACAACAAGTATTTCTACTACAATTTCCAATGGTAAAGTTGAAAGTATTTTTCTACAGGAAAATTATTGTTTAGGTCAACTTGGGAGGAAAAATATAAGGGATATAAGCTCCATGGGGCAGGGATTTTGACAGTTCTGTCACTCACTGCTAAAAACACAAAGAAGGAACTTAACAAATATTTGCTAAATAAATTGTTTTTAAAAAGATCCTATTTACCTGTTAAATTTCATTACTGTTTTTCAAAAATCACTGGCTTATTTATCTTCAACTAAAATATCTAACAAATAGTATCTACTAATTCAACTTTTTGTCAAATAAACAAAAAATAAATAATAAAACATACATTCATTAAACATTATTTCTGAAGCTAAAAAGTCAGTAAGAAATGATAAGCATTATTCTACATCATTATATTCATTCTGGACTATAATCCCTGCATATAGGATAAAAGTAGTCGCATCAAAGAAATAGTAGCAAGTTACTTTTTCAGATTACACTGTCATGTCTTACTGAACATTATTCACAGAAAACCAGGAATGTATATAAAAGTATAAAGAAAATGCAAAAATTGCATAAACAAGCTTTTGATTCCACCCAAGTCTATGACATGTGAGTCAACAAAATAGTTTAAAAAAATAATAAAGCAGACCTACCTTGGGCCTCTTGGACCTTCCAAGTAACTGCTTCTAGGAGGATCTGGAAGCAGTCCACCTGACCTCACTGGCATGTCCTTGGCTGCAGTGATTGACTGAGATGGAAGAGCTGAAGACTCCCCAAGTCCTTGTTCAGAGAATGAACTATATGGCAGGGTAGACTTGCTCAGAGGTTTAGAATTCACTTGTTCTGATTGCAGTGGAGGGTGATAAGTTGAAGGTGGGGCTGCACCAAAAGACACAGGAGTGGGAAGCAGTGCTGGTCTAGGTTTCTCTGGAACTTGTGAGTTCTGAGAACCAGAGGCTGGTGCAAGTGGGGCTGTTGTTAATGGAGGAGGTATCCCTTGTGGAACTCCAGGGGGAGGTATTCCTGGAGGAGGTGTGGCTGAAGACAATGGTGGGATGGGAAGGATGGGTGGAGGTGCTGCTGAAGAGAGAGATGGTGGGGGAAGGACAGGGGGTGGCCCTGTAGAAGAGAGGGAAGGTGGGGGAAGAACTGGTGGTGGACCTGTAGAAGAAAGAGATGGCGGCATCCCTGGTGGGGGTACAGAGGTTGGCAGAGAAGGTGGCATCACAGGTGGGGGCATGCCAGGTGGTGGCACAGTAGCAGGTAGAGCAGGGGGCATCACTGGTGGTGGCAAAGATGGAGGCAATACTGGAGGGGGCATTGTTGGTAGAGGTGGAGGCATCTGAGAATATGGAACAAAGGGAGGTGGCATTGACATGTTCCCCATATACTGGTTCTTCATGTTCTGAAATGAATTGACTTTCTCCTGAAGATAGGTCTGAGTGGCTTTCATATGTCCCTGCCACGTTTTCCACTGCTTCTCATATTCTTGAAGCTGATCTTTATGAGGATAGGAATGGAGCTGTTCCTCCCACAGCTGAAACTCTCGCTCCCATTCTTGGTAGAGATGTTGAAATTGTTGCTGCTGCATCTCATAATGTCGTAGCTGCACATCTACAGACATGGTCTACAAATAAAGGGATAAAAATTACTTCAAGATATTCATATAAGAAAATTGATCATTAGTTAAAATATTAATGAATCAAAGGCATATGAAGCCTTAGGAAATCACAATTCTAGAGGCTTTGAGTAGTTAAGGATAAACTTTGCTAAATCCTTTCAGTGATGATGAATCATTTTTTCCTTGGCTTATTAACTTATGACAGAACTAGAAAAATCAACCAAACACTCAAGCAAAAGCTATCTCAGTGATAAGTACTTTTCAAGTTTCTAACATTACTATGGATCATTTCAAGAATTTGAAAAATGAGCTGGGCACAGTAGTGTACACCCATAATCCCAGCAACGTGGGAAGTTGAAGAAGGAGAATTACAAGTTCAAGACCAGCCTCAGCAACTTAGCAAGGCCCTAAGCAACTTGGTAAGACCCTGTCTCACAATAAAAAATAAAAAGGTCTGGGGATGGGGCTGGAGCGGTGGCTTAGCAGTTGGAGCGTTTGTCTAGCACGCGCAAGGACCAGTTCAAACCCAGCACGTATACACAACTAAGTGTTGGAGAAACAAAAGTCACATGAAAAAATTAAAAATTAGTTCTCTCTATATATATCCCTCTCTCTCTCTTTAAAAGGAAAAAAAGGAAAAAACAGGTGGGGGGGGGGTGTTTGGGGATTTAGCTCAGTGGCAGAGCGCTTGCCTAGCATGCGCAAGGCCCTGAGTTCGGTTCTCAGCCGTGTGGAAAAGGAAAAAAAAAAGGTAGGGGAAGCATGGCACAATGGTACATGCTTGTAATCCCAGCAACTTGGGAAGCTGAGACAGGAGGATCACAAGTTCAAGGCCATCCTCAGAAACTTGGTGAGGCCCAAAGCAACTTATCGAGACCCTGTCTCAAAAGGGTGAGGATGTGGTTCTGTGACTGAGCACCAAGGATTCAGTCACCAGTGCCAAAAAATAAATTAAAAAAAAATGGCTAGGGATTCCGCTCAGTGGTAAAATGCCCCTGAATTCAATGCCCAGTAACAGAAAGAAAAAAAAAAATTGAAAACTTAATACTGTACATCTACAAACATAAGATTATACCTCTAAGATACAAGATAAATATCCAAGTTGCTTTTTATCATTTATGATATATTTGCTTAGGTTTTTTGGTGATGATTGCTTTTGGCCTGTTTGGTGGATTATTTGCTTATACTGGTTTTCAGGCATACTCATTAACTTGTAGTTACATGGTAAAAAATCCAGATTCTTAAAAAAAAAAAGAGAGCGAGAGAGAGAGAGGGACAGTGAGTGAGATAGAGAGAGGGAGAATCAATTTTTATTTAGTTTTTCATGTGGCTTTTGTAGCTCTGAGACTTTGTTGTGTACGTGGTGCTGGGTTTGAACTCGAGTACTAGCACATGCCAAACCACCGCTCCAGTCCAAAATTCCAGATTCTTAAATCCCTGAGCAACAGTACTCTAACATCTGGCCTAAACTGACATGATCAGGAGACTCCTCTCTATCCATTCTTCCCAAGAGACTCCACTATACCCACCCTTCCCTAAGGTAATGTGAAAACTAGTTGGGCATCCCTTGGGAAATACCTCATTATCAACTTGATATATTTTGTTCTTTATGCTCAGATCTCTTTCAGAAATAACAATACTTTACACCAACTTGGGACAACGCCCTATGTGTCAACCAGGGAAGCACTCGCCTGTATATGCGGCGGCTGCTGTATAAGCTGCTGGTACTGTTGCAGGATCTGCTGTAACTGAGTGTGCTTCTGCATTATTCCCTGATACTGGAAGCCAACTCGATGCTGTTGGTGCTGCTGCCAGTGTGCTGCTGCAGCCTGCAACTGTTTTAACCTGGCATCTTCTTCTGGGTCTTCAGACTAAAGGTAAAAGAAAGTACGCTTTTATGTAAGTCATAAAACAGCAACCAAATTAATATTTTGTAAATATTTTATAAAGTTCAGAATCCTTACAACTCAGACTAATTGGAAAAAAAAGTCACTTTATAGTTAGATAAAACACCTAGCCTTATCTATATTGTTATTAAGAATACTAATAAAAAGGAATTTATAAATTCCAGTCTTCACTAAAAAAATAATCTTCCTGTTCCTAAAATGAACTTACAATTATGGCCCTTTTCAATATATGAGAAAGTACTAATTTTTTCTTTCTTCTTTTGCTCATCTTCACCAATGGGCAATGATGCAATCATCATGGTTCAATAAAGCTGGACGAACAATGACCTTTGAACCAATGTGAAAACTTTCCATATTCCAGTCACTACATCTGACAAAGATGATCACATTTAATGCTTTAATAGACCGATAAGATATTATTTGAATATAACCATTCTGCAGATGAGGAAACAAAGCACAGAATAGTTAATCAAACTGACCAGAGTCACACCAGCAAGTGGCAATTCCTGTACTACATCCTAGGCAGCTGACTTTTAATGCTCAGGCTTTTAACTATTAGCCTCTGCTGTCATTACAAACATATGTGGACATATCCCTTTAGTGCTGACAGATAATTCAGAAGAATATCTAATTCTTCACTCTCACATAAACCGGGGGTGGGGGGGGTGGGGGGAGATTCCTTTTCTAAACCTGACATGGCAGACATCTCATTATTTCACAAGTAAGTGAAATTTTTTAAGTACTTGAACACATGAAAAAAATATATTTACAACAAAATTACACATAAATGAATTAGAAAAAAATACTAACTGACTCAATAAACACCAGCTGATTACATGGTTACCTGGGGTTCCTCAGGTGGGAGAGGAGGTGGCACCTCTTCATTTGGAGGTGGTAATGGGGGCTCCTCAGATGAAGGAGGCTCTGTAACTTGACTGGTGGCAGGAACAGTAACTTCTTCTTTTACTGGTTCTGGTATATCCTTTGCTACAACAGGGCCTTTTTTATGTCCTGGCAAATGTACTTTTGTCCTTTGCTGCAAACTAAGTAAGTGCTGTCGATACCAATACTGCTGCTGTTCCTACAACAAAAACCATTTTTCATAATTTAAATTGATGATCATGTATCTCCGTCACTTGGTGTTGACAGAGAGCTACATCTGTATCTGTGTTCAAGGGTCTATGGGTAAGAAAAGGCAAAGCCAGACTGAAAATGGCAAACAAGTTAACATGACCTTAATAAAAGGCTAGAGAAAAATAACAGCTTCTTTCCCAAACTTATAATTTTAAACCACACAAAATTAACTTAGCATATTTCTCTACTGTCTTAAAACATATGGTTTTGGAGGTGAGAATTTTTTTTGATAAATTATCACAGTAAATCTTTCAATATGCACATCTATTTGCTTCTAATCTAACTTTAGTTTGTTCAGATTTATCCACAGGGATCTTGCAATTAAAAAATATATCCAAATAATCCTACTTTTTTCCTCCACCTTTACTCTCTTCCTTCTACTAAATGCCCTTCTTTAGTCTATCCACACTCAGATATACACACATACCTGAGAATGTGCTTTAAAATATCTTCTATTTATTGTAAAAGTTTGAGCTTTATCCTCCAAACTATATTGTTCTTTAAATTTCTGTAAGTCTATGTAGAGCTTTCAATTAAAAAAAAAAATCAGAAAATAGAATCAGTCCTTATTACTCATGGATTATGTATTTGCAGATCTGTCTACCTGATACACTTCATTTCTAACTCTAATATCAATACTTGCGGAACTATCCTAGCCATTTACCAACATGTGGAGAGCAGTAACATGGCCTGACATGCATGCTCCCAGCTGAAGAACAGTGATGCTCCACCTTCTGGTTCCAGCTCTCAAAATCATGTGTTCTTTTCATGTCTAGTTTAGAGTTACATGTTTCACATTTCTGTGCTTTTTGTTCATTAAAATGACCCCCAAACACAGTGCTGTCTAGTGTTCGTAAGAATGAGAAGGCTGCTGTGCCATCCAGAGAAAACAAATGTATTAGATAAGCTTCGATCATGGCAGGAATTACAGTGTTGCTTGCTCCCCAAGAGTTCAATGTTCATGAATCAATATATATGAAATAAAGTATCCTTTTTTTTTTTTTAAGAGAAAGGGACAGTGAGAGCGAGAGAGAAAGAGAGAAACTTTTTTTTTTTTAATTTAGTTTTTCACGTGGCTTCCGTTGCTCTGAGACCCTGTTGTATATGTGGTGCTGGGGTCTGAACTCGCATACTCATGCATGCTGGGCAAGCGCCGTAACTGCCAAGCCACGGCTCCAGCCCCGAAATAGTGTCTTTAAACAGAAAACGTATGTAAACAGGATAGGTATTGTCAGGTGACAAAAATGTGAGGAGATCAGAGGAATCTAACCATGTATTTATCTTCCCCTAGGAACAATGGTTCTGCGTTCACCAATTCAGTGTTTGTGGCAACTTCCAATAAAGAAAATCAACAGTATGAATTAACTAAATAAAATCTATAAATGGCAGGTGTGGCATGCCTGCAATCTCAGCTACCCACGAGGCTGAGGAGGTAGAATGACAAGTTTAAGGCCACCCTAGGCAACTTGTAAGAAAGACCCTGTCTCAAAATTAAACTTTTTAAAAATGGGCTGGTAATGCAACTTAGGGGTAGGGCACTTGACTAGCATGTGCAAGGCCCTGAATTCGATCTCAAAAAAAATCAATAAATATCACATCACTCAAACTAAAAATCTTCATTATCCTGGTATTCATTACAGAATTTCCCATCGTTACAAGGCTGCATAAGGAAAAATAAAAGTTATCATGCTAAAATTTCACTAAAGAATTGCCCTAGATACTTCTATGATCAACATCAGCACAACAATTTTAAGAATGTAGGATTTTACGAAAGTGAATCTATAGAACTTCAGAATTCGTTACTGACAGTTGAGGATCCCACAGAAGTCCTATACTGTAGAAAGTTAACAATGAGACAACTTTACAATAGGGACTACAAATGGGAAGCTGGTGAGTACCAAGGGTTTAAAGCTAGCCCTGGGGAACTTGACAAATCCCTAAAATGTGTTTTCAATACATCAAAAACTGAAATAAAAGATAATGCTGCAATACAATTTTGTTACTCTACACTTTATTTGTTCATTCTAAACATCAGCTGAAATTTCATGTGTATCAATTCCATGAAATATAAAATCTGCTTATTTTTCTCATTTTGAGTTTTGTTTTTCCAGATTATGTCACAATCAAGTTTTGTTTTGTTTTGTTTTTTAAGAGAGAAAGGGCAGGGGCTGGAGTGGTGGCATGCACAAGGATGCTGGTTTGGACCCCAGCACTACCACATACACAACAAGGTATCAGAGCAACAAAGGCTACATGAAAAACTAATTTTTTTTTTTTTTTTAGAAAGAGAGGGAGTGAGAGTGAGAGAGAGAGAGAGAGAGAGAGAGAGAAGGAGAGAATCAACTTAATAGCCAAGCCACCGCTCCAGCCCCCAAAAAAACTAAATAAAATTTGATTCTGTCTTTCTGTCTATCCCTCTCTCCTAAAGAGAGAGAGAGAGAGAGAGAGGAAGAGAGAGAGAAAGGGTGGATGGAGGAA
Organism: Aplodontia rufa; assembly: GCA_004027875.1. Classification (NCBI taxonomy): domain Eukaryota; kingdom Metazoa; phylum Chordata; class Mammalia; order Rodentia; family Aplodontiidae; genus Aplodontia; species Aplodontia rufa. The sequence continues at coordinate 134,611 of PVKS010000918.1, forward strand.
CAAAAACCAAATGAAAATCTATTTGATCCTTTCTGTCTCTCACTATCTTTCTCTTTTAGCGGGGAGGGGGGGTTTGGGGAGAGAAAGAGAGAACTTTTTTTTTCATCTGGCCATTGTTTCTCTGATTCTTAGTTTTTGTACGTGGTGCTGGGGTTTAAACCCTGGCCCTTGTGCATGCTAGGCAAGCACTCCAACTGCTGAGCCACACTCCTGCCCCCACAATGTAGTTTTTTACTGTACCAGACATTGAACCCAGGAGCACTTTGCCACTGAGTCACTTTTCCAGCCTGTTTCTATTTTATTTAGAGACAGGGTCTCAATGAGTTGCTTAGGTCCTCACTAAGCTGCTGAGGTTGGCTTTGAACTTGCAATCCTCCTGCCTCAGCCTCCTAAGTCACTTGGGATTACAAGCATGTGCCAAAATACCCAGCTAAGTTTTTTACTTTTCATAAACTTTCAGTCTCTGTGTTAAATAGGTTTATTTTCCTAGCCGATTTTCTAATCCAGTTATCTCCACAGAAGAATTTTTTCTATTGTTAGTATTTTATTGTATGACCTTCCCCAATTTTCCATATGCAAACAGATGCATAAAATATATACAATATATGCCTGTTGTTCAAAAAATATACTGGTTTGTTATCTTAAAGAAAGTAATTTTCTTCGGGGAGAGATGTCTTCTACTTTTCTTATCTCCTAGCTGGTACTTCAGCATAGTGTTGAAGAGCACAGAGTAGGATGTCAAAAATGGTTACTGATCAACTGAAATTTCCCTTCTAAGTCAATTCATTTATATGACCTGAAATTTGTTCCAATCTATTGGGAAGAACAAATTTTTAAAAATTTATTATTATTATTAAAGAGAGAGGGACAGTGAGAGTGAGTGAGTGAGAGAGAGAGAGAGAATGTATTTTTTTCAGTTTTTCATGTGGCTCTCATTGCTCCAACACTTAGCTGTGTATGTGCATGCCAGGCAATCACTGTAACCGCTGGGCCACGGCTCCAGCCTGGGGAAGAACAAATTTCACCTCCCTAACTCCATTTTGAAGTTTGGTCCATGATTGGCTTTTTTATCTTTAATTATCATAAGCATAACCATCAGCTTCCAGTACATAATTACTTTCACTATTTAACATAAGAAATAAAAGGATACTAGCTGGGTGTGATGGCACACATGTAATCCCAGTGACTTGGGAAGCTGAGGCTGAGGAGGATTGCAAGTTTAAAGCCAGTCTCAGGAAGCACCTTAGTGAGGCCCTAAAAAATTTAGTGAGATCCTGACTAAAAAATAAAAAGCCTGGGGATGTAGCTCACTGGTAAAACACCCCTAGATTAAATATCCAGTACCAAAAATAAATAAGTAGTAAATAAATACATAAAAATAAAACAAAGAGGACACTGACCACAAATAAAGTAATATTAAAACATTTGTAGCCAAGTGCAGTGGTGCATGCCTGCAATCTTAGCAACTCAGGAGGATTACAAGTTTGAGAAAAGCCTCAGCTATCTAACAAGGCCCTAAGTAACTCAGCAAGACCTTGTTTCAAAAGTAAATAAAAAGGCTGGGGATGAGGGACTGGAGCAGTGGCTCAGCAGTTGGAGGGCTTGCCTACCATGTCCAAGGACCTAGATTAGAACTCCAGCACCATGTGTACACAACTAAGTGTCACAGAAACAAAGGCCAAATTAAAAAATAAATAAAACTGATTATTTTTCCTCTCCCTGTCTTTAATTTTTTTTTAAGAGAGAACAACACAGAGAGAGAGAGAGAGAGAAAATTTTTATTTAGTTTTTCACATGGTTTTTGTTGCTCTGACACTTAGTTGTGTACATGGTGCTGAGGTTTGAACCTGTGTACTTGCACATGCCAGGCAAGCACCAGGCAAGCGCTGAGCCACTGCTCCAGCCCCACTCTCTTTCTTTAAAAAAAGGCTGGGGATGTAACTAAGTGGTAAAGTACCCCTGGGTTCAATCACCAGTACCTGCCCTGCAAAACAGTTGTAACATTCTTTCATTGTTTTAAAATACCAAAAATATCAACAGGCTTATCCTTATTTAAAAATTAATAAATTCAGTTTCTTTCATATCAAATGTAAGTCATTTGTTTTACTTTCTTTGAAAGCATAAACTAAAAGATACAAAGATGCAAACTATCTTTTACAAGCTAGAAGTCAACAGTTACAAATAGGAAGATGGTACAGTCTCAATTCTTTTTTAATTTGGCAACCTATTCTCTCTATTTTAGATACAGTCCAAGATAAAAGCCTTGTTAAGGCTTCAAGTACTTGTTTATTCACTGACAAAATGTCTTGTATGTCAGGTTCTACTTAACATAAACCTTATAAGAAACAGATAGAATTTAATCCTAGGACTAGGTTTCAGCACATTTTTAAAGCTCCACAAATGAATGACATCACACAGAAATGCCCTTGATGACCCCAAGAGCAGAGTGATTATTTCAGAAAGGAAAAGACGGGACTTAACTTGCTAACAACAGACTAGAAGCCAGTTCTCCTGAATGTCCCACAACACTGAACAACTCCATCTCATATGGATACTGGTTCATAGGCGGAAGAAAATCATAGCATATGTCACATTTAAAAACAGATGAAAAGAAGGGATTTAAGACATAAAGAATGTAAGAACTATCTGCCACGAATCTTGTTACTAAAGAAGATGCTGTTATTTAGGAAGCACTTACTGACTACTTGCTACCACCACAGGGATGAAATAGGTACTAGGTGATTTTCCAAGAGAGGAACCCTAAAAGAGGAGGGTGTTTGTGTATAATGTTTTAGAGGGTTACCTTCCCTATCCAGGTTGATTCTTATACATGCCTGAATACTGAATGCTCTGTCTTATATATTAACGAAAGGGAAGAAAAACCAGGTGAAATAATGAATTGGATTTCCATTTTAGAAATTTATTTTAAATATTTTTTAGGTTCACATTGTATTCTAGGACTACTGACACCAAGATAAACTTAGCCCCCTTTTTTAAAAAGAAAAAAAAAAAGCTCCCTCACTTCATCTCTTTCTCTAGCTCCTGCCCTCATTCTCACTCCCCTCCAAACACGAACTTCTTGAAAGAGTTGTCTATACTCACCAGCCCCATCCTCACCTTCCATCACTCCTCAAATCAATGCAATATGGCTTCAGTCACTATGAAACTGCTCCTGCCAAGGTCAACAATAATCTACATGTCAGTAAATGCAAAAGATAACTCAAAATCTTTATATTGCTTGACCTCTCAGCAATACTTGACACACCTGACCACTCCCTTACACCTAGAGTCATTTCCTGCTCACACTGTGGTACTTCATTGTCTTATCTTCTACCTGCCTAATTTGGCCTTTCCTCCCTTAGATGCTGCTATTCTGTGACTAGCTCAGTGTCCTTTAACCTCTGTTCTTACCCTACACACACTTCTCAGAAGACCTCATCTATTTCTCAGTCTTCAAGTACCATTTTTATCTGATGACACACAAGATCTTGCTTCTGGATTTCAGATATATATCTAACTTCCAACTGGACATCTCCATTTAGAATCTATGGCTCAAACACCTCAAACTCAGTATGTCTAAAAGTTAACTAATTTTCTCACCTCCAGACCTGTTCCTACCTTTTCTCTAGGCTTTCCTATTTTAGTAAATGAGACCACCAACCAGCCAGTAGCCCATCCTAGAAACCTAAGAATCACCCTTGATGCCTCCCTTGCCATCACTACTAGATTAATCTCCAACTGGATGCTCGCAGCTAAATATTTCTCCAGTCGTTCTACTTCTCTCCATCTCCACTAACACCATCCAAGTCCAAACCACTTTTATCTCTTGCATGAACAACTATTCTAAGTCACTCTTTCACCTTTCAATTCCATTCTCCAACAGGGCATAGTGATGCACACCTGTAATCCCAGCAACCTGGGATGCTGAGACCAGAGAATTCCAAGGCCAGCCTGGGCAACTTAGCAAGATCCTATCTCAAAAATTTTCAGAAAAAGGGCTGAGTTGTAGCTCATGGTAGAGTACTCCCGGATTCAATACCCAGTACTGGGGTGGGGGTGGGGAGCCATTCTCCACACTGCAAGCAGAATGAACATTTAAAAATGCCAGCTTTGGGTTGGGGATATAACTCAGTGGTAAAGCGTTTGCCTAACATGTGCAAGGTCCCAGATTTTATCCCCAGCACAGCAAAAAAAAAACAAAAAAAAAAACAAAAAAAAAAAACCCACCCAAAAAAGTCAATCTTACATTTTCACATTTGTGTGCGTAAACTCCTTCAATGGCTTCCTATTTCCCTTAGAATAAAGTCCTTAAAAGTCTTCCCTACAGGCTGGAGTGGTGGCTCCACAGTTATAGCAAGGACATGGGTTTGAACCCCAGTACCAACATACACAGAGCAACGAAACCCACATAAAATAAACAACTAAATAAGGTCTTCCCTAATCAGTTTCATGCCTACTATTCTCAGCCAGAGCTTTCAATGACCTTTTCTGAACTTAATTCTTTAAAATCTATCTGGTCGGGGCTGGAGCAGTGGCTCATTGGTTACAGCACTTGCCTGGCATGCACAAGTACATGGGTTCAAACCCCAGCACCCACGTACACAACTAAGTGTCGGAGCAACGAAAGCCATGTGAAAAACTAAATAAAAAATTGATTCTCTCTGTCTCTGTATCTCTCTCTCTCTCTCTCTCTCTCTGTGTCTTTCTTTGGAAAAAAAAAATCTATCTGGTCGCCCAGTGTAGTGGCGCATGCCTGTGATCCCAGTGACTTGGGAGGATGAGGCAGGAGGTAGGAGGATCACAAGTTCAAAGCCAACCTCAGCAATTTAGCAAGGCCCTAAGCAACTTAGCAAGACCCTACCTCAAAATAAAAAATAAAACAGGCTTGGGATGTGGCTCAATTGTCAGTGCCTCCTGGATTTAATCTCCAGTAACAAAAATAAAACATAAACTCTATCTGGTTAATTCCTGCTCATTCTTTAGACTTCAGTTAAATATAATTTTACAAAGGAAGGCCTATTCAGTTATATTCAATCATTCAATCATCAGTTATATTCAGGCCCCAGTTATATTCAATCATTTAAAAATACTGTTTTCCACCTACTATGTGCTAAAGCCTACGTAAGGCACTGTGAATACAATGGCAAGCTTATTAAAAAAAAACTCAACTCTTCCAATTCTTTACAGAATAGTCCAGTGATATTTTATATTTTATAATCACATAGCACCTTGTACTTCTCTTACTTACTAAACACCACACCCATTGAGTAACAAGTTAATGACAGTAGGTACCATGTCTATCTTGGTCACCACTTCCTCTCCAGTGGTTGGCATAGTTGCTAATCAATAAATACTTCAACATTAAATAAATGGCAGCTCTTACTTTGAGGATAAAAGGACAAATGAAATCACAATTCATGAAAAAGATTACTATATAAACAGAAAAATGTTAATTCTTCAAAAAGAATATTACATTACATTATCAGCACTTTATTCATAAAACTGGGAAATAAATAGGAGAAGATCAAGTATTTATTGTCTTTAATGTCTTTATTGTCTTTCTATACTAAGTGCATTTCTAATAAAACAGCCCTAGCTCATGAGTGAAAGTTTATCTTTACAGAATTCCATATAGTTAAGTGGGGAACAAAGGGGCAGAAAGAAAAAAATCACCATGTTGCAAACTCTCATGCAAAGCTAATCAATGGGTGAACCACCAAATGAAACCCTAGGTGCAAGATTGATAGGAAGCTTTATAGTGGCTGGGCATGGTGGCACACACTTATAATCCCAGTGACTCAGGAGGCTAAGGCCCAGGCCAGTTTGGGCAACTTAGCAAGACTGTGTCTCAAAATAAAAAATAAAAAGGGCTGGGAATGTAGCTGAGTAGTAAAGTGCCCCTGGGTTCAATCAAAAAGAAAAAAAAGTTTCATATTGAATGTTCATCACCTGAACTAAATTATTAATCTTGGCACCAGGAACAGGACAATCAGACATTGTATTACGAAGTTCACGACACCACCTATGCACTGCACTTGCCAAAAGAAAGCTGAAGCTGAACTTCAATGTAAGATTCTAAAGCTCACTTCTAGGACCTGGGATCCAGCTCAGTGGTAGGGAACTCACCTACCATGTGCAAGGCCCTGCATCCATTTAGACTTAACTTCTAATTTATAAAAAACACAGGACAGAAGAACAAGTCAAATGACACCATGAGACAGCAGACAAAGTCAGAATGTGGTGTGTTCTGCAACATAACTGACGCTGATTTTTTTTTTTTAATTAAGATCAATGCAATGAGGTAGATAAAAGAACAGGACAGACAAATCTTCACCAGGGAGTTTTTAACCAAGGGTGATTTTGCCCACAAGTGTATCTGGCAATCTCTGGAAATATTTTTGATTGTCAAAACTGAGAGCCTGCTACTGGCATCTAGTGAGCAGTGGGTAGGAATGCTCATTCATCCTACAAAGCACAGGAAAGACCTTCTATAAGAAAGAATTAAATTATCCAAAATTCCTACTGGACTTGAGGGCTGGAGCAGTGCCCCAGCAGTTATGCTGCTTGCCTGGCATACACAAGTACATGGGTTCAAACCCCAGCACCCACATACACAACTAAGTATCAGAGCAACGAAAGCCATGTGAGAAACTCAATAAAAATTGATTCTCTCTCTCACTCTCACTGTACATCTCTCTTTAAAAAAAAATTTTTTTTTCTACAGTATTGAGTTTAAGAAACCCACATCTATATTGAGTTTTCTGCGTATCCTGTTTTAGATCCTGATTTAAATAAACCAGCAAAATATTACTGAGTTAATCTGGAAAATGATTTTTAATTCTGTTAGTACAATGAGGTAGGGAAAATATGAATACATTGGGTATTAAATGATACCAAGAAACTGTTGACTTTTTCAATTGTTATAATAATATGTTTACCTAAGAAAAGATTTTTTTTTAAAGAAGAAGTATTTATGCTGGAGAGGTGGCTCAGCAGTTATGGCCCTTGCCTGGCAAGTGCAAGGACACGTGTTCAAACCCCAGCACCACGTACACAATGAAGTGTCAGCAATGAAAGCCAAATGAAAAACTAAATAAAACGGATTCTCTCTCTCTCTCTCACTGTCCCTCTCTCTTAAAAAATAAAATAAAATAAAAAATGTGGGATGATAGGACTGGGGAACAAAGTTTAGTATTAAAGGGCTTGCCTAGCATGTGTGAGGACCTGGCTTGATCCCCGACACTGGGGGAAAAAAAGGATGTAACAACATAAGATCTAAGATTTGCCTTAAACTATTTCAGCAGCAACAATAAAAATGACCTAGGTGAAGTAATCATGTCAACGTCTTAATAGTTATTGAGTCTGAATGATAGATATTCAAACCATTTTCTCTACTTTTATGTTTAAATTTTCTCACCACAAAATAATTTAAAGACATATTCCAAAAATAAAATATGAATGAAAAAACAATATATGGAAGGGTTATCAGAGATTGGCACTGGTATTAAGAAATACTAATCATCTAATAAAATTATCTTAAGTCTAGAGGATAATTCTTGAATCTTACTGAACGAATCTTTGCAGAGAGCCTACAAGTTGCAAGGCACTGTCCCAGGTGCTGCAGAGGATTAAAGAGACTGTCTGCAAGAGACTTATGATCTGAAGAGCAGAACCAAACCAGATGGGAGAGCACAGCCATGGCTTTATGGAGACCTGATATTTAAGATAAGCATCGAAAGCAACACATCTCTCAGAGGGTGGGGGAGGGATGAGGAATTTGGGATGAACTCTAGACCAAGGTTAAGAAAGTCACAGGCCCACAAGGCCCTTCTTGATCTGGTTTACTCCACAGCCCTCAATTCTCATCTTTTATCACTTTCTTTCCACCTCTCACCAAAGAAATGAAGGCACTGAATATTCAAGGCAATGAAAGAAGACAAGGATATGAAGACAAAAAAAAGCAAAAGCAGCGCTCATAGTTAAGTATTTATATTAAGGCCAGTCTGACACAAATACTGCTCCAAAAAACAGCCAAAAACACAATTCATTTGTTTTTCTGTAAGGCCAAAGGAGGAAAAATAATCTGGTAGGGGTGAAAATATAAAAGTCATGTTTTAACTTGAATTAACTCTGAGATCAGTTTGATGACAAAAACACTGGAAATTTCAGAGTGGGGTGGGGGAAAAAAGACAAAATTTCTATCTCTAGAGCAATCTGGGGGAAATAATTTGATGAGATGGTGGAAATCTGGCAAAAGGCAACAGAACCACTTATTCTACTTTTACCCCAGTGTCTCAAGTGTTTTCTCCTGTGACATGCCAAGTCATTTCCTAAAACGACTTGCTGTCATTCTTACTTTCTAATGCCAAACCACTGTAAAATTAGAATACTATTCCCTCTCTTTCAGAATAGGTAAATCTGAGCTTGTATATCACAAGGGTCTACTATTTCCTTGGTGAATTTAAGGTAGATTAGTAAGTTCTAAAAGTATCCAGTTTTTAAAATCACAACAAATGTTCCATTCTACTTTAGTTCTACCTTCCTGCTCAAGAGGGAATTCATCTATCCCAGCTAACCTGTCAGTCTTTGATCATTCTGTGGGAAGAAATGTACCTTCAAACACAAGTTTAGAGTGACAGCTTTCTCACAAAAAGCTATCACAAAACTTTTTTTAAATTTACCATAAACAAATTCAAAGACTATTATTTTGGAGTACATGGTATCAACAATGAAATATAACAAATTGATCATGTCTTAAAACTATCTTGAAGTAACGTGAGATAAGATGTATGTGTCAATTCCTAAAATGGACCAACAGACCCCCCAAAGGATCAAATATCCAGAGACTCGCCTACATATTCTGTATGCATCTATAAGCATATTTGGGATGCTCCTATTAAAGCAAGACTTCCATCCCTTATTTACTGAAAACTTTTAATTCAGGAGGCTGACAGTTATTCCTGGTCTCTAAATTCTGTTTTTAAAGAAGTTAACTGGTCAAAAGGTTTATATGCATTTGAGCTCTGAGAAGCTTCCTTTTTAATACCCCTTTTCAGATGGAAATCTTGGTTTAAAATACAATTTTAAAACAAGGCTCTTTGCAACAAAGTCTAGCAGGCTGGTGGAAGGAAACCAAGGCATATATCTCAGAAGTAATTCTTGAGCCACCCCACTACCCTGTGGTGTCTAGACACATCTTCAAACGCTGATCTTTTAGTAATCCACATTTAGTTAATTAAAAAGCTGGCTGTCCGACCTCTGACTGTTAAGGAATCCACTGGAGTGTAAATTAGCTACTCATTGTGTTGGAATTAGGCTAGTCACTCATTGGTTAAAGCCTGAAGGCCTGCTCACTAGGGCCTCCTAGGTGAAAGATGCTGCTCCGGTAGAAGCTTTCTTACCTGTGGAGTCATCGTAGAGGGATCTGGCTCTGGAGCAGTTTGCTGTTCAGCACTCTTGTTCTTGGCCCCACTCTCCAAAGGCTCTTGCTGGACAGTTGTTTTATTCCCAGAAGGGACGGACGGTGGTGGTAGTAACTGGGATTTAGAATGGCCCTGGGAGGGGCGGGAAGGAGATGCCTGAGAAGGGGGCAAATAGGACTGGGAATGGCTCAAATAGGATTGTGAGGAGGAAGAGGAGGAAGAATAAGAAGGAGTGGGTGCCAGGTAAGGTTGGGAAGGTGGGGACTGGGAAGGGGACGGCTGGGCAGGAGGTAAGTAGGGCTGAGACGAGGACGGGGGGTAATACGAGGGTGGTGGTTGAGGTGGGGGCATGTACGATTGAGACGGAGGCATATAGGACCCGGGCGGTATAGGGGGAGATTCAGGGGGGGAATCCAGCTCCATTGGAACCAAACCAGGAGGCCCATCTCGTTGGTGGTGGAGCATCTGGTGTTTGTACTGCTGCTGCTTCTGATAGCTGAGGGCAGGCCCAGGTGGCGGGGGCATCGGTGGCGGCGGCGGCTGCCAGTCTCCGTAGCCGCCCCCGGGCATCACCGGCGGGGGCGGCAGTGGGGGCGGAGGAAGGTGGTGGGGCTGGAGCACGCACTGCATTTGCTTCTGGTGCATCTGCTGCAGCTGCTGGAGCTGCGCCAGGTGCTGCTCGCGGAAGCTCATGAAGCCCGAAGAAGAGGGGGCCGCGGGAGTCGTCGAGCTCGCGTACCCGGGCCCCGGCGAGGCCTCAGGAAGCGCCACCGGTGGCGGCGGCGGGACCGGCGGCGGCGGATAGTGGCTGCTCCCGCCATACCGGCCCCAGTTCGGGTACATATCGGAAAGGAAGGCGCAGGGCTCGTCCTGGCGCCGTTACTCGTCGCAACCGACCTCCAGGAGCCGCGGCGGCGACGGCGATAGCCGGAACTCGCGGTGCCTATAGGCCCCGGAGCGTGTAAACGGAGCGCGCCAGTGCGCCGGCGCTACCGAACGGGGCCCGCGACCGGGAAGGCGGGGATGTGCTGGAGCGACTACGCCTGCGCAGTAGCACCGAGAGGAGAACAAAGGGGAGATAGAGCGGCCCCTTGCTTGGCGACTCGCGGCTGCCCTCTGCCTTCAGGTGTGGATATCGCAGGAGCCAGTAGAATATTCTCATAGAACCAAGGAACCATAGAGTCTCACATCTGAAAGGGGTGGTAGAGATCCTATCGCTCCACCGTTCATTTTTGAATGAGAAGGAAAAAAAAAAAAAAAAAAAGGTTCCATTCACAATAGCAACAATCGCAACAACAACAAAAACCCCAAAAGTCAACAAGGTATAACCCTAATAAGAAGTTACAGGAAAAAACTACAGAATCATACCTGAGGATAAAGTTAGACTTGAAATAATGGGGAGGCTTACCATGGTTCTAAGTGAAAAGATGAGAAATTGTAAAGATGTCAGTTCTTCCCAAATTAAACCAAAAGACTGAACTCATTTCTATTCCAAAAGCCCACTTGGGAACAAAGCTGTGAAGAATGGAATTGTGTTTTGAAGGCAGAATGAAGTACCCTAATTCCTGCAGGTATGTAATAGGTAACATCTGCAGATGATGTAAAAGGGGAGAAATGGAATTCTTCGGAATATCTCAACACATCAGAATGCATGTTGGAGAATATCAGAGCTAGAGATGGAAGGAAACAAACGAGATTGTCTAGAGAAGACAATTTAGAAAGTAATCTTACAAAAAAAGATTTAAGTAAGATGCTAAGCAAGAGCTCTTCTGGCTTGAGTGAATCACCAAAAAACAAAGATGGTACACTAGATTCTGAAAACCAAAAATAACAGTACCTAAATTTGAGAATTTTAAGTGTGTCAACATGTCGGTTTGTGTAAAGATTTGACCTTGTTTCCATCTTAGCAACCTCCCAGAAAAAAAAAATGTGAGTGAAAAGTGTGGCAGCTTCATATCCTTTAAAAGGAAGAGTTTCTATTCTGTAGTAGAATTTTAGTTTTGTTTTTTTTTAACTTTTTCTCAAAGTATAATGTGTATATATATGTAGGTATTCATAAAATTGCATGTCATAAGTGTACAGCGTAGTGAATTTTCACAAACCAATCATATTTGTGAAACAGACCAAGAAACAAAATATTACCTAATCCAGAAATCCCACGTAGTTGTATTTTTAATATTTTTAATTGAAATTTTCCCATTTTGGGGAGGGGGTACTGGAAATTGAACCCAGGGGCACTTTGTCACTGAGCTACATCCCTAGCCCTTTTTTAATTTTTAATTTTTATTTATTCATTTTTTATTTAATTGTTTTAGACAGAGGGAGAGTGTGAGAGAGAGAAAAAGAATCAATTTTATTTAATTTTCTGGTCTGGTCTTCATTTCTCTGACACTTAGTTGTGTATGTGGTGGTAGGGTTCCAACCTGGGTCCTCATGCATGCCAGGCAAGCACTCCCATCACTGAGCCAGCCTCTTTTTTTAATTTTTTGAGAGAGGGTCTTACTAAGATGCTTAGGGTCTTGCTAAATTGCTGAGGATGCCCTGGAACTGCAATTCTCCTGTCTCAGCCTCCCGAGTTACTAGGATTACAGGTGTACGCCACCATGCCTGGCAAAATTTTCCTTTTGAGAGGTGTAAGAAACAAATGTAGCTTTTTTTCCCCATGTTACCAGGGAGGGGTTCATACTGACATTGTTCTTGATTCCCCCTCCTAACTTAAAGGGAAACTGTCACAATGTCTGGAGTCGTTGATGCCCTGCAAATGAAGGAGGATGATGTCCTTTAAATTCCTTGCAGAAGGAACTCACTTAAGTGACACCAACCTGGATTTCCAGATGGAACAATATATCTACAAAAGGAAAAGTGACTGCAACTACATCACAAATCTGAAGAGGACCTGAGAGAAGCTTCTGCTTGCCGGTAGCTTGTGCTATTGTTGCCGTTGAAAACCCAGCTGATGTTAGTGTCATATCCTCCAGGAATACTGGCCAGTGGGCTGGGCTGAAGTTTGCTCCTGCCACCGGAGCCACTCCTATTGCTGGCCACTTCACTCCTGGAATGTTCACTAACCAGATCCAGGCAGCCTTCCAGGAGCCACGTCTTCCGGTGGTTACTGATCCCAGTGCTGACCACCAGCCTCATACAGAAGCATCTCACATCAATCTGCCTACCATTGCTCTGTGTAACAGATTCTCAGCGCTGTGTGGTCGTTGCCACTCCATGCAACAACAAGGGAGCTCGTTCTGTGGATCAGATGTGGTGGCTGCTGGCCTGAGAAATTCTGCACATGTGTGGCACCATTTCCTATGAACACCCATGGGAGATCATGCCTGATCTCTACTTCAACAGAGTTCCTAAAGAGTTTGAAAAGGAAAAACAGGCTGCTGCTGAAAAAGCTGTAATCAAGGAGGAATTTCAGGGTACATGGACTGCTCCAGTCCTGAGTTCACTGCTCCTCAACCCGAAGGCATGCAGGTGCCCTCTGTGCCTATCCAGCAGTTCCCCACGGATGACTGGTTTGCAGCTCCCTCGGTTCAGGCCACTGGGTAGAAACCACCACGAAGTGGTCTTAAGCTGTTGTTCTGTGAATACTTCAGAAAAATGGAAATGAGGTTATGGAAAATAAACACCAGTTTCTAAAAATGAAAACAAAAATAAAACAAGAAAACAAATGTAATTCACTACCATAATAGACCGAAGGAGAAAATCATATGTTCATCTTGTTAGATTCAGAAAAAGAATTTGATAAATTTCAAATTTAAATTTCATAATAAAAGTTCATGATATTTAAAATAGCTTAGCATTATAGTGTGGATCTTAAATGTCGCCTAAAGATCCTTATTTTAAAGACTTGGTTGCCAGCCTATGGTACCATTGGGAAGTGGTGGAACATGTAGGAGGCAGGGCCTAGTGGCAGGAAAATAGATTGTTGGGGGCATATTTAAGGGAATATTGGGAACCTTCCTCTCTTTGCTTACTGGCCACCATGAAATGAAATGAATAGGCCTTCTTTGCCACATACCTGCCTCTCCAACCCTGACTTTGCCTCTATCCAAAACCCCTCCCTCAATAAAAGAGGCCTTTCAGCTCCTACTTGGGAGATAGCATAACTGTCTAAACATGTCCTTTTACATTCCCCTCACTGTGTAAACAGAGATTTAGACATTGTACCTAAAGAAAATTTAGATGCTTTAGGGATCCTATTTCTTAAATTCTTACTCTCAGGGAGCTAACATATAGTCAGCTACTCAAAGCTTCTAACCTTCACAGTTAATTTTCAAAAATATTTCCAAAGAATATTTTTTTAAAAGTCTCATCCTATGTATAATGCTCTCCTTGTGACATCTTAGGAACACTGATGTCACATTATAAAACCAACCCAAGCTGGGTGTGGTGGTGAACTCCTATAATTCCAGCTACTAAAGGAGGCTGAGACTGGAGGATTTCAAGTCTGAGGTCAGTTTGGGCAACTTAGTATCCTGTCTCAAAATAAATTTTTAAAAAGGGCTGAGAATGTAGCTCAGTGGTAAAGTACAACTGAATTCAATCCCCAGTAACACACACGCACACCCTATAACCATTTCGGAGACCAATTTCACTAATCTCAAGTGCAAAAAGTAAAGAATAATAAAATTCAAAATGACCTAAGATGAATTAAAGCATAGACGAGAATATTTTGTGTGGGGGTCCCCAGAGGAAGTGAGCTGTATAACCCAGCTGCATTTTTTCTTATTACGTTTCATTCTTGTTGTTATTAGAGATGTTTGGGTGAGGGTTGGGAAGGGAAAGTGGCAACTAGCTTAAGGTGTTTTTTTTCTTTTGGTGGTACTGGGGATTAAACCCAAGAGCGCTTTACCAATGATCAACACCCCCAACCCTTTTTACTTTTTAATTTTGAAACAGGTCTCACCAAATTGCTGAGACTATCCTCAAACTTGCAAACCTTCTGCCTCAGCCTCCTGAGTCTCTGAGATTACCAGTGTGCTCCACCACCAGACTGAGGCCATATTCTGATTGGCTGGTGACTTGAATGCCATTTTGTGGAATAAAAATTCTTAGTAGGGGTCTGGGGATGTAGCTTAATGGTAGAGTACTAATTTGCATTGTGCAAGACCCTGGATTTGAACCCCAGCACTACAAAACACAAACAAAAACCTTGCTAGCTAACTTGCATTCTAAACAATATGATGTAGATGCAGATTACCTGCTGTGGGGTTTATGCCTAGGTAGGCATTTCACCAGGATTCTAAATGGACAGTGTCTAGACGTAGAGTAATCTGGTCATAAATAGCCTTGGAAATACATTTCTTCCCCTTCTTATCACGGCAGAGTCATATTCCCATTTTATTCTGAAGAAATCCACAGGGGGTCTGAAGCGGTGGCTCAGTGGTTACAGTGCTTAACTGGCAAGTGCAAGGATGCAGTTTCGAACCCCAGTACCCCCATACACAACGAAGTGTCACAGCAATGAAAGTCATATGAAAAACTAATAAAATTGATTTTCTCTCTCTCTTTCTCGCTGTCCCTTTCTCTTAAAAAAAAAAAAAAGAAATCCATAGGTGTTCATAAGTAATCTCAATTGTTATGTGGTCAGTTCTTCCAACCATTCCTCAAGGATCTGTTTGGGTTTTGGAGAGCATGGAATTTGAGAGTGTACATTATAGTTCTTTGGATGTTAGCCATAACAACTCAAAAAGCTGAAACTTAGAGAAATGCATTGGAAAGATATTGTGGAATCACAAAATATATAAGACCATATGCTCCTCAGGGCAGGAGCTACCCCACCATCAAAGCCCTGGATGCTGAAAGAAACAAGGGTTATGAGAGCCTTAACCCAATCAGTGAATTAATCCCATGAAAGAGATTAATTGTATGGTTCCTGTGGGCTGGTGGGGTGTGGCTGGAGGAGGTGGGTCTTTGAGGGCTGGGGTATTTATTTGGTGAACTAAGATTAGTCTCTCTCTGCTTCCTGGGTGCCAAGCTCCCGGCCTCTTTCCTCCACCACACTCTTCCCACAACGATGTTCTGCCTCACCATAGCCCCAGGGAGAGTCATCTATCTATGGACCAAGACCTCTGAAATCATAAGCCCTAAAATAAACTTTTCCTTGTTCTTATTTTTCAGTCACAACAATGAAATAGCAGACTAAAACAGCCACTAAATGCCTTTTCAGATATATAGTGATAGAAAATTATCAGAAATCACTCACGTGAGCCAGACAAACACCCTACTCACTGTTTCAAAATCTATGACTCCGACCCTTATCAGAAAAATCACATCCCACTGAAACTCCCATTTTAATCAGAAAACTCGAACCTGGGCCCCCTCTCCCCTCATTACCTATGTATCTACCTCAGGCTGTAAGCAGCAGGGGGGTCCTAGACTCCACTGAGCCCCCCCACTGCAGGTTTCTTCTGAAAAAACCTGTGTTACTGTTGAGCCGCGGCTCCCCTCTGCATTTCCTTCCTCTTTCCTTACATATAGGATGATCAGAGGAAGGCTCTGGAAGGAGCCTCCATGCTCCTTTCAGCTTCTATAGTACCAGGACTGACATTCTGATCTAAATTATAGTATACATAATTGGGGAAAATGTAACTCCAAGGAGAGAAAAGGTAATTAGGAAAGAGGAGGGGATGTTGGCAAGCAAAAACTACAAATATCAGTGCTGGAGAGGTGGCTCAGCGGTAGAGTAGCTTATCTGGCATGTGTGAGGACCCAGGTTTGAACCCCAGCACCATTTATACAACTAAGTGTCAGGAAAACAAAAACCAGATGAAAAAAACAAATAAAATTTACTCTGTTGATCTCTCTTTAAAAAAGAAAACAAACAAACAAAAATTACAATATCTACCAACCTGGGGAATGGGCCTCCATTTTCAGCCAAATACCAGGCATAAAAAGGAATTTAGCGGTATAGATCAATTGCAAAAAGAACATTATCAAAAAGATTATGGGGGGGTGGAGCGGTGGCTCAACGGTTACAGCACTTGCCTGGCATGCACGAGTATGCAAGTTCAAACCCCAGCACCACATACACAATGAAGAGTCCAAGGAATGAAAGTCACATGAAAAACTAAATAAAAATTGCTTCTCTCTTTCTTTCTCTTCTCACTGTCCCCTCGTTCTTAAAAAAAAAAAAAAGCTTACAAGGGGAATGAACACTGGCTTTCTGAGCAAGGGTAAATAGGAAATTGCTTTAAAATTGAAGAGCTGATATGTTAATTAGAATGCAGTCTAAGTTGTTTGGAATAATGAGACGCTAAAGTACAATGTCTTAAGCGAAATGAAAGTTGATTTCTTACTCAAAGAATGGTTCAGCTGGGCACAGTGGAGCACACCTGTAATTCCAGTGACTTGGGAGGATGAAGTAGGAGGATCACAAGTTCAAAGCTAGTCTCAGCAACTTATCGAGGCCCTAAGCAACTTAGTGAGACCTTGTCTCTAAATATAAAAAGGGCTGGTAACGTGACTCAGAGGTTAAGTGCCCCAGAGTTCAATCCCTGGTACTCCCCGCTCAAAAAAAAAAAAAAATAGTTCAGAGATAAGCAACCAGAAACTGTCTTCTTCAACATAAAGTTTTCATCCCTGGGTTCAAGGCAGCTACTGTGGCTTATCAAATCTGCATCAAGCCAGTGGGGAGGTATATTGGGTTAGGGGAGAATACCTTTATAAATTCTGTTGTCGTTGTTCTGGGGATTGAACTGAGCCACATCCCCAATCCCTATTTATGTTGTGAGAGAGGGTTTTGTTAAATTACCAAGGGCCTTGTTAAGTTGCTGAGGCTGACTTTGAACTTGTGATCCTCGTGCCTCAGCCTCTTGAGTCACTGGGATTATAGGCATATGCCACCATGCCTGGCCTTATCTTTTTTTTTTTTTTAAACATGGTGCTGGGGTTGAACCCAGAGTCTCAAGCATGCCTGGAAAGCACTCTACCACTGAACAAGCCCAGGAGCATACATTGTCATGAACATGCCTCTTAAGATCATGACCCAGAATACACACACATCATATTCAGTCACGTTCTGTTGGCTGCAGCTCAGGTAGGTGATCATGTCTGCCACAAAGAAGGATGGCAAAGTCTCTATCTGAACAATTCAGGTAAAACTCAAGAATCTATTATTAAGGGGAGAAGAGGAGAATAGATAGTGGGGACAATTGGCAGCATGTACCACATTGACAATATCAAGTTCTAATGAGGATGTGGAACAACAGACATTCTGAGTTCAAATATGTACTTAAAGGATAATCTGTCATGGGCTGGAGCGATGGCTTAGCCATAGAGCTCTTGCCTGGCACGCACAAGGACCCAGGTTTGATCCTCAGCACCACATATACAACTAAGTGGAGAAAAAAAAATAAAAGAACAGATGAAAATGTTAACACACATACTCTCTCTCTGTTTTTCTTTGAAAAAAAAAGGGTAATCTGACAATATTTGGCATAACTAAAGATGGATAACACCTTATGACCCAATTTACTTGTAGGCATGTATCTTGGATGTGTGTGTGTGTGTGTGTGTGTGTGTGTGTGTGTGTAGTATGTATATAAACAGAAACGACCAGTTATTGGAGAAGGAATTAATTGTTTAATTATACAATGAATTGTACACTAATGAAGGTGGGTGAACTACAGATGTTAATGTGGATGAATCTCATAAACATAACTCCACAAAAAAGAGAAAGTTGCTACAGACTAAATACACTGGATATATACACTCCAAAGAATTGAGAGTACATACTCAAAACAGGTGCTTGAACACCATGCACACAGTAGCCAAAAGTGGAAGCAATTCAAGTATCCCTTGATGGATGATTGCATAAATAAAATATAAGATAAGCATAATGGAATATTATTCATCCCCAAAAGGAATGAAATTCTAATACATGCTGTATGAATGACTCTTGAAGACATTGTGCTAAGTAAAATTATGATAATTTGTCATAAAATGACAAATTCTATATGATTCCACTTATATGAGGTATCTAGAGTAGTCAGCTTCATAGAAATAGGCAAGTACAATTGCAAAAAAGTAGAATTGCAAGTGCCAGAGACTGGGGAATCAGAAGTTATTGTTTAGTAGGTAAAGTTTCTGTTTGAGAAAATAAAAAAGTTCTGGAGAATGATGGTGGTGATGGTTGCACAACACTGTGAAAGTCCTTACAGCCAGTGAAGCTGATGGTTAAAATGCAGCAACTCAGGAGGCTGAGGCAGGAGGATCGCAAGCTTGAGGCCAGCTTGGGCAACTTAGCAAAATACTGTCTCAAAATAACATAAATAATAATGGGCTGGAATGCTCAATGTTAGCATTAAAAATCCTTAGCATTAAAAAAAAGGATTAAAATCATAAAATTCTATGTTATGCACTTTTAACCACAATTTAAAAAACTAGCGGGCTGGAGCAGTGGCTCAGCAGTTGCAGTGCTTGCCCAGCATGCGCAGGTACACAGGTTCAGGCCCCAGCACCCACATACACAACTAAGTGTTAGAGCACCAAAAGTCATGTGAAAAACTCAATAAAGATTGATTCTCTCTGTCTCTCTCTCCTCTCGATGTCCTTCTAAAAAAATTAAAAAAATAAAAGACTATATATATCATAATTTCATTTACAGACAATGCAAAAATCATACATGCTGTGTACATATTACTAAGATATGTAGGGCTGGGATGTAGTTCAGTGGTAGAGCACTCACCTAGCATGACCCAGGCCTTAGGTTCAATCCCTAGCAACACACACACACAAAAAAAGAAAGAAAGAAAGAAAAAGAAGCAGAGGAAAGATAATAGAATAAAAATAAAGAGGATAACAAAATACAAAACCCAGGACAGTGGTTACCTCAGAAGTGGGGTAGAATAGAGGGAAGGAATGTAATCAGAGAGGATTATGAAGAAAGCTTCAAAGTTACATGTAATTTTCTTAAATCAGGGAATGTGTTCGAAGATGTTCATTTTAGTAATACTCTTTAAACCTTAATTATACTCTATATGTGCAATACTTTCTA